>JAJIBD010030534.1:0-91493 GCA_021461705.1 Cryptotis parvus
GCCTGGGCTGGAGAGATAGCACAGCGGGTAGGGCGTTTGCCCTTGCACATGGCCCAACTGGGTTTAGAGCCTTGGCATCCCATAAGGTCCCCTGAGAACTGTCAGGAGTAATCCCGAGTTCAGAGAGAAAGGAGTAACCCCTGAGAATAGCTTGGTGTGACCCCCAAAAAAGCAATAATAATAATAATAATAATAATAATAATAAAATAAAACCTACACGCCTAAAACAACTATCAATAACTTTGTAAATATTAGTTCATTATTTTATTTTTTTTTTTCTTTTTTTTAATCTTTTTTATTTTAACAGTTACAAATATATACAATTAAAAAGTTCATATTTGGGTTTTGGTCATACAGTGTTCCAGCACCCATCCCACCACCAGTGCCCATCTCCCACCACCAACGTCCCCGGTTCCCTCCCCCCCCCAGCCCTCCTCCATGGCAGGTTCTTTATTTCTTTCCCTTTCTCTCTCTTTCTCTTTTCCTTCCCCTCCAGACTATGGATTACAGAACATACATTAAAAGGTTGTCGTGTGTATCCTTTTGCCTCTATTTAACTCTCAGTTCTAGGTTGGCATTAGTACCCTCGACAATTGTTAGCACACTGTTCCATTTTCTGTCTTACCTAACCTCTGACTCCCACAATTTGTGATAATTTCCACCTTTGACAAGGCCTCCTGATATATGTTTCACTTGACCTTGGATATTGGTATCATAATATGTACATATATATTTAGACCATGCAAATAAATGCAGTCATTCTGTATCTGTCTCTCTCCTTCTGGCTAATTTCACTCAACATAATCTTCTCCATGTCCATCCATTTATAGGCAAATTTTATAACTTCATTTTTCCTAACATCTGCATAGTATTCCATTGTGTAGATGTACCAAAGCTTCTTTATCCAGTCATCGATTTTCGGGCACTCTGGTTGCTTCCAGATTCTGGCTATTGTGAATAGTGGTGCTATGAACATAAAAGTAGGGATGGTGTTTCCGGCTGCGTATTTTTTGGTTTCCCAGAGTAGATTCCCAGGAGTGGTATCGCTGGGTCAAATGGGAGTTCAATTTCTAGTCTTTGGAGGAAGGTCCATATTGTTTTCCAGAAAGGCTGTACCAGCCGACATTCCCACCAACAATGGATGAGTGTCCCCTTTTCCCCACATCCACGCCAGCACTTTGTTATTCTTGCTCTTTTGAACATGTGCCAGTCTCTGTGGTGTAAAGTGGTATCTCACTGTTGTTTTGATTTGCATCTCTCTGATGATTAGTGATGATGAGCATTTTTTTCATATGTTTCTTGGCCATTCGAATTTCTTCCTTGCTGAAGTTTCTGTTCATTTCTTCTCCCCATTTTTTGATGGGGTTGATTGTTTTCTTCTTGTAAAGTTCTACCAGTGCCTGATATATCCTGGATATTAACCCCTTATCAGATGGGTATTGGGTGAATATTCTTTCCCATTCTGTGGACTGCTTTTGTATCTCAGTCACTGTTTCTTTTGAGGTGCAGAAGCTTTTTAGTTTCATGTAGTCCCATATGTTTATCTTTTCTTCTAGTTGCTTTGTTAGTGATGTTTCACCTTTGAAGATGCCTTTAGCTTCAATGTCGTGGAGGGTTTTTTCCTATATTTTCTTCAATGTACTTTTATGGATTCAAGTCTGATATTGAGATCTCTAATCCATTTTGATCTGATTTTTTGTGCATGGTGTTAGACACAGGTCCAAATTCATTTTTTTACATGTCGCTGCCCATTTTTCCCAACACCACTTGTTGAAGAGGCTTTCCCTTACTCCATTTTAGACTCCTTTGCACCTTTATCAAAGATTAAATGATCATGTGTTTGAGGTTGGGTGTCAGGATACTCAATTCTATTCCATAGGTCCACAGGTCTGTTTTTATTCCAAAACCATGCTGTTTTAATTACTACTGCCTTGTAGTACAGTTTGAAATTGGGAAAGGTGATGCCTCCCATCTTCTTTTTCCCGAGGATTGCTTTAGCTATCCTTGGGGGTTTATGGTTCCATACAAATTTCAGGAGTATTTGGTCAATTTCTTTGAAGAATGTCATGGGTATCCTTATAGGGACTGCATTGAATCTGTACAGAGCTCTAGGGAGTATTACCATTTTGACAATGTTGATTCTCCCCATCCATGAGCAGGGAATATGTTTCCATTTCCTTGTGTCCTCTTTTATCTCTTGGAGCAGTGTCTTGTAGTTTTCTTTGTAGAGGTCCTTTACACACTTGGGTAGGTTGATTCCTAGGTATTTGATTTTCTGTGGCACAATTGTGAATGGAATTGTTTCCCTTAATATCCCTTTCTTTTCTCTTCGTTATTTGTATATAGGAAAGCCACTGACTTTTGGGTGTTGATTTTGTATCCTGCCACTCTACTATATGCGCCTATTGTTTCTAGGAGTTTTTTGGTAGAGAGTTTAGGGTTCTCTAGGTATAATATCATGTCATCTGCAAATAATGATAGCTTGACTTCTTCCTTGCCTATCTGGATGCCCTTGATGTCCTTTTTCTTCTCTGATTGCTATGGCAAGTACTTCCAGTACTATATTGAATAAAAAGAGGTGACAGTGGGCAACCTTGTCTTGTCCCTGATCTCAGGGGGGAAGGCCTTCAACTTTTCCCCATTTAGAATGATGCTTGCTGTGGGCTTTTGGTAGATGGCTGTAACTATCTTGAGGAAAGTCCCTTCAATTCCCATTTTCTGGAGGGTTTTAATCATGAACGGGTGCTGGATCTTGTCAAATGCTTTTTCTGCGCCAATTGAAAGGATCATATGGTTGTTATTTTTTCTTTTATTGATATGATGTATTATGTTGATTGACTTGCGAATGTTAAACCATCCTTGCATTCCCGGGATGAATCCTACTTGGTCATGATTTATAATCTTCTTGATGAGTCTTTGAATTCTGTTTGCTAGTATTTTGTTGAAGATCTTAGCATCCATGTTCATCAGGGATATTGGTCTATAGTTTTCTTTTTTGTGTTGTCTCTCCCTGCTTTGGGTATCAGGGTGATATGTGCCTCGTAGAAGCTGTTTGGGAATGTTTCTGTTTCTTCTATTTCCTGGAAGAGCTTGAAAAGGACTGGCAGTAGGTCCTCCTTAAAGGTTTGGTAGAGTTCACTAGTGAATCCGTCTGACCTGGGCTTTTGTGTTTGGGAAGACTTTTTAATTACTGTTTCAATTTCCTCGATGGTGATAGGCTTATTTAGGTGTTGGAGGTCTTCTTGTTTCAGCTGTGGGAGGTTATAGGACTTCAGGAATTGATCCATTTCTTCTAGATTCTCATGTTTCAAGGCATACAGGCTCTCAAAAGTAATCTCTGATAATCTTTTGGATTTCTGTAGTTTCTGTTGTGATGTCACCTTTTTTATTTCTGATTCTGTTTATTTGGGTTCTCTCTTTCCCTGTACTTACAAGTCTTGCCAATGGTTTGTCAATCTTGTTTATTTTTTTCAAAAAAAACAGCTCTTGGTTTCATTAATCTTTTGGATTGTTTTTTTTTGGTTTCCAACTCATTGATTTCCTCTCTACGTTTTATTATTTCCTTTTTTCTGCCTGGGTTGGGCTCCTTTTGTTGGTCTTTTTCTAATGTCTTCAGCTGTGTAGTCAGGTTATTTATGTGGGCCCTTTCTTGTTTCCTGATGAATGCTTGCAGAGCTATAAGCTTCCCTCTTAACACGGCTTTTGCCGTGTCCCACAAGTTCTTATAGTTGGTGTCTTCATTTTCATTTGTTTCCAGAAATCTTTGGATTTCCTGTTTGATTTCTTCTATGACCCATTTGTTGTTCAGGAGTGAGGTGTTCAGTTTCCAGGTGTTTGGTTTGACTCCCTGTTTCTGTGTACGGTTAACTTCCATTTTCAGTGCATCATGGTCTGAAAAGATAGCTGACACAATTTCTATCTTTTTTAATTTTATTGAGGTATGCTTTGTGGCTCAGCATGTGGTCTATCTTGGAGAATGTTCCACGTGCACTAGAGAAAAATGTGTATTCAGCTTTTTTGGCATGAAGAGCCCTGTATATATCCACTAGCTCTCTTTCTTCCATTTCTTCCTTCAGGGCCAATATTTCCTTGGTGAGTTTCAGTCTTGTTGATCTATCCATCGTTGATAGAGCAGTGTTGGAAGTCTCCAACTATTATTGTGCTACTGTTAATGTCTTCTTTGAGGTCTCTTAGCAGTTGTTTTATGTATTTTGCTGGCCCCTCGTTGGGTGCATATATGTTTAGTAGTGTAATTTTTTTCCTGGTGTACATATCCCCTTAATTAATAAGAAGTGGCCTTCGTTGTCCCTTCTAACCTTTTTCAGCCTGAAGTCTATATTTTCTGATACTAATATGGCCACACCAGCCTTTTTGGAGGAATTGTTTGCATGGAGAATGGTCTTCCAACCTTTGACTTTGAGTCTGTGTTTGTTCTGATTATTCAGATGCGTTTCTTGTAGACAGCAGAATGTTGTTGTCTACAATTTTTTAATCCATTTTGTCACTCTGTGTCTCTTAATTGGTGCATTTAGACCATTCACATTGAGAGAGATTATTGTCATCGGATTTTGTGTCATCTCTCTGTTTGTGCTTGTTGTCTTTATGGGTTTGGTTGTACTACAGTAGGCCCTTTCCTTCTTTTAAAGTTGGTTTTGAGTCCATGAAGTTCCTGAGTTGTTGCTTATCCATGAAGTTGTGTATCTTTCCTTCATATCTGAATGTGAGTCTGGCCGGGTAAAGAATTCTTGGTGAAGCCTGCAGTTCATTGAGCCTTTTCACAATATCCCACCATTGTTTTCGGGCTCGGAGTGTTTCATCAGAGAAGTCTGCTGTAAATCTTAGAGATGTCCCTTTGTATGTGATTTTTTTGATCTTGCTGCTTTCAGTATTCTATCTCTATCTATAGTTTTTGTCATTTTAATTAAGATGTGTCTTGGAGTATTCTTGTTGGGGTTTCTTTTTAGCTGGTATCCTACGGGCCTCCTGGATCTTGAGGCAAGCATTCTTTAGTTCTGGGAACTTTTCAGCAATGATGGCTTTGACAGTTTCTTCTTCATCAGGGTTTTCTTCTTGCCCTTCTGGAACCCCAATGATCCATATGTTGTTTCTTCTGGCTTCATCCCGATTATCTCTTGTTGTCTGTTCAGTAATTGTGAGTCTTTTTTTCTACTTCTGGTGTTGTTTAGAGAATCTTTGGAACTCGCTCTTTGAGATCACTAATTTTTTCTTCAGTAGCTATTCTGCTATGATGGCCTTCCACTGTGTTTTTTTTATTTCATTTACCTCATTTTTAATATCTGTCATTTCCCTTTGCATTTTCCCTCACTTCTTCTCTCATGTCCTCTTGTATTTTATTGATTTTGCATTCCATTGCTTCTTTGAATTCCTTTTGAATCCTTAGCAGTTCTTTCCGAAATTCCTTATCAGAGAGGTTATACAACTCATTGGTATTGCTTGGCTCATCTGGAGCAGTGACTTCACTCACAGAGCTTGATGGAATTTTACGATGCTTTACCATTATGACTATTGTAGGTTGCAAATGTGAGTTCTTGGGTGACTAGATAGTACAGTTAGTAGGTGTCTGGTCTGTTTGCAGAGTTTGGGTGGGTGGCAAGGATGTAGGAACCAAGGTTCACTGTTACCTCATGCAATATAGGTAGTAAGAGGTTCACGCGGGATGTGCTAGTGTTCGCACGGTTTTGAGTTTTGGGATGTTCCCAGAAGTGCAGGGCACAAGGGATCCGGGTGAAACCAAGGCAGTTTGCCTTGGTTCCCGTTGATGGAGTTTCCACTCTTCCCTGGGGCAGCTTGGGTTCCCGGAGACGCAAAAGAATCCTAACAGTTCTTTAATAGAAAACATTTCTATACTAACTGTAAAATCCAAAAGCATCAAAGGGAATAAAAGAACAGCATTGCCTAGTATATCTTCTTCACTCTTTAGAAGGAACAACTTCTATTAATTTCTTTCTAAATACTTTCAGATATCTTAATCTTTTTTAATGTATGGATTTAATCATTACATTGCCCTTAATTTTACATAAAGGGTATTTCTGTAAACACAATTCTTGAATTCTTGATTTTTTTTTTATAAAAGCGACAAAATAACTCTTATGAATTTCCCCACATCATCTTTATCATTACATAAATTTGCATGTCACTCTTTTTCTACTTTTTTCCATTGTCTGCCATTGTAAGTTGCAATTGTCAGCAATTGAAAGTAATCTACCGGGCTGGAGCGATAGCCCAGCTGGTAGGGTGTGTTTGCCTTACACGGCGCGGCCTGTGCTGGCCTGGGTTCGATCCCCGGCATCCCATATGGTCCCCCGAGCACCGCCAGGAGTAATTCCTGAGTGCAGAGCCAGGAGAAACCCCTGAGCATCGCCGGGTGTGACCCAAAAAAAACAAAAAAAAAAAAAAAGAAAGTAATCTACCAGCAAGCAATATTGCCACCCCGTTATTTCTTTTAATGTTTTTCTTTGTATCTAATTGTTGGGGAACGCTGCAGGGGTCCCCGAAAGAGTCAGGGCAGAAGTTCTCTTCTACTCCGAGGACACCAGGAGAACAGATGAAAACTCACGAAGTCTGGTGCAGTTCCAAAAAAGGCTTTTAATAGTACAAAAGCTCTTCCACAGCACTCCAACATAATGAACAAACTCTAGCTCTGGTTCTAACTTAGACCATACAAAAGAGCCTAAGTCTCCCACCAAAGAGAGAGGATCTCACCTGAGATGAGTCCTACCCAGAAGAAGGAGCAAAAGGCCAAAGAGCAAAAAGCCAAAAGCCAAAAGCAAAAGGCCGAGGAGTCAAAAGCCATAGAAGCCAAAAAGCCAAAACCTAAAAGGCCCAAAGTGAAGGGGCCTCAAGTCAGTCCCCTTATGTACACCAAAGTAATCCAACCAGGAGGGTTATGTCAACAAAGAACTCTAAACAGAGTGCAGTGCCACACCCTATTGCAGGTATAAACAAAAGTTATGCCAAAGACTAATCCCCGAGATTATCTCTTATGTAAAATACCGGAGAGAGAGAGGAGGCTGGTATAAAGTAATACATCTTAACTTCATGAGCTTCATGTAATCTAGATGGTACCTACAAGGTACTTATTATTATCTGCACCAGGGGTGATTCTGAGTATCTTGAAAGGGTCACACTCGCCTGCTTAAAGCAAACTAGTATGAACCTTCCTATAGTCTTCCTATAGTTTCAACGTAGCCAGGGTGGAGTCTCCTGGTAAATTCTAACTGTCCCACGCTGGGTGCAGTGGGTATAAAGAGGAGCTGTGCCCAATCTAGAAAACATAGAAGTCTTAGTAGATGTATAAGTCAGAAGTTATTCAATCAAGGTGACTTCTGTAACTGCCACACCCTCTAGCAGTGTTTACATAGAAGAGAGGTCTCATTAGAATTAACCTTGGATTAAATAGATTAAGCTGGGAGTGGGCAAAACAACAAAACTCCCAGAATAGCTAAACCTGTCCTCCAACATCTAATTTTTTAGATATGTCCAAAAATCAATACTTCTATTTGATCACTTGATCACTCGACATCCTGTTATTTGTCGATTTGCTCAAGCAGGGGGCCAATTTCCATTTGTCCCTGTCACGTGCCAGCGTAGCCCAATGGCATCTGCTTCCTCCAGGAATACGAAGAGCCTCAAAGTTTTACTCGATATGCCAAAACCAGTAAAATTTATATTCACTTCCAAATATATTTAATACATTCCCATGACCTGATGGAAATGTTTGAGGCTCTTTATGTCCCTGGAGCAAGAAGATGCCCTTGGGCTCTACTAGCATGACACAGGACATATGGAGATGTTACTGGTGCCCGCCGAGCAAATCGATGATGAACAGTGACACAGTGATACACATTGGATCTGCTCTTTCCATTGCTCTTTGCTGCCCAGTCTTTGTGACTTTATTTTCATGTCTGAATTTTAAAGTAAGTTTTAGTAAACACACACACAAACACAAACATTAGTATTTTTATCTTGGATTACATTAAGCTTATAGACTTTTATTTAACAGTCATTTCAGCTATATTTTTCTATTTTTGACTGTGCATCGATTATTTTTATAGAACCTAGAAATTTCTAAACTTTTTCTGTTTTTCTCATATTTTTTCTGTCTGAAGTAGCATAGAGAAGTAGATCTCTGGAGCATAGAGTCAGGAGTAAAATTTGATTATAGTTTAGTATAGTCAGATGTGATCCCCAAACAAAAAGTCAAAATAAGGAAGTCTTCAAGTTCTTTTTCTTTCTTTTTTTTTTTGGTAGGTTTTACAGGGAAAGTTTCTTTTGGCACTGACATTATAAAGAATTTCAACTGATACATTTTCACTAAATAGCTTTTGTTGATATAGGAAACATCCCTTAATATTATGTTAGAAAAATTTAATTAAACATGTATTCAAATAGCAAAATGATTATTTTATCTCTAAATATAGCATTCATTAAATACTAATAACAACTGTTGTATCTGAAATAACAAAAAAATATTTAAGGTTTAGATTCTGTCAACAGAATTGAATTACAAATGAGAAAGGACAGAGGGAAAGAGTACCAATGGAAAAATATTGACTCTTGTTTGTAATGGATGTGATACAATAACACACTTTTTTTCTCAAACGTGATGGCTGAATTTTATGTGTCCACAGGTAATAATCATTGATACATAGGCACAGAACTCTTTTAATTATTCATTTTATTTTTCATATAAATTAACATTTTAGAAAAATTGAATAGAAACACTAAATACAGTATTGCACATAGCGATCTTTGTTAAATGCCCGATTATTTCATTGAAGAATGGTAATATACATATAGGAGGAAATGAAGGGAACAGGAAGACTATAAAACAACAACAAAATCTAACTACTTTTTCTTTTGCATTTAAACTACAAAAAACATGGTAAGAGACCATACTATACATAAATATAAATGTAGCTTATGTAAGTTATGACATGGAGTATTGTTTATCTTTGTAGTTTTCCAAAAATTGGTTTGAATAAATTCTTCCTTTTATCCACAATCAGTATCCCCAACAAATGTCATGAAAACAAATTAAAGAACTATTAATGTTAGCCAACACCATCAAAATGTATCATAAGCTGAAATTTATTGGTAAATACCACCTTCAAGTTTTAAAAAATTTTTTCCAGACTACTTCAGATTGATTACATACTTATTTTTACAGCTTTAGGCACCTGCTGGAACATATAAAGAACCTCAAGTGTGTCAAAGAACAAAATAAGTTATGTTTATTAATAGGGTCAGGGAAAATACCAATTTATCTCCAAACTTTCCTGTTGAGGGACTAATGTGTTTGGTAATTTTATGAGCACAATTTACTTAATTACCTTCACAAATGTTATATCATTTTTTTTTTAAGTTACAGAGAATCACATCTTCAGTGTATTTTATCTTTGCTGCTAGCTTTATGATAGTCTAAATGGTTTACCTTGACAAAAGCCTCATTATTTAAAAATTCTGTTCTCTGCCTATAGTAAAAATAGGAAAATGGCTGTTGCCATTCCAGGCAGCACGGGAGAAGGAACTGATCAGACGCACAGCTGTGCGCCTCTGGTTCACGTGGAGCAGCTCATGGAGCAACAAGGGGGTGAAACTGGCTCGGTCCCTGGCCAAGTCCAGCACAGCTCCTAGGGCCAGCAGACACTTGGGCTGCTGTACCCATTCAGGACTTGGAGTTGAAATTGGGGCCCCCTCCCTCATCCCTCCACCTCCAGCGACCCAGCAGGCCTGGCTATGAGCCTAGCAGACACCATTACCAGCAACACCTGAGAAGAGACTGGCTAGACACACAGCTGCAATGGTGCGCAGCCCTGTGCCAGCCTTAGATAATAATCAAGTTTAGGGCCAGGTCCTTCCCAGGATCTTGTTCAGTATATATATTGTGATAGTCATCGTAGTTGCAACAAAGGGAGTGGGGGCTGATGTGGAATGGGGAGTGGATGGTTGGTCTTGGCCTATCGTGGTCGAAGGGTCACATTGGTGGTAGGACATTTTTGGAGGGAATGGGGCACTGGTGGAGGGACGAGTGCTGGAAAACTGCATGATTGAGACCCAATTATGAACATCTTTGTAATTGTGTATCTTATGGTGGCATGATCATAAAAATAAATTAATTAAAAAATAGGAAAACACTTTCGTTTTACTATGTATTATTTTCTACACATTATCTGACTTTGGGTAAAGGAGAAAAATATTCTATCACACAGTTATGAGAAAAACCCCGATTTGGGAAAGCCTTTATTATGATATATAAACGGCCTTTAAAATTTAAAAGAGAAAATGTATATGGAGATGTGAAATTGCTAAAAACAATTCACTAGAAATAACATTTTACTCATATACTTAAACGCAGTGATGTGGAGTATCGGTTGTCAGTAGAAAGTGTTGTTGCTCTGAGATGGATTATTTTCACACAATTAAGAATTATGTTAATTTTAGCATGTTCAGAATTAATGCAGATACTGATCTTATCCATGCTGTTTTTGCCTATTGGTAAATACCATAAACTTTTACAAAGAGAAAAGATGTCAAATTCTCCACTGGCCTACTATTTTTTGAATGTTTATACGAACGTATGGTGAAATTCAACAATCTAGAAAACACAAAGTTTATGTAAGAGGTCAAGATGTAAAATGACTAAAAATGCTGTTTATTCCTTCCCTCTCTCTGGTCAGAAGAATTGTGATGAAGTGCTTACAATGACTCATTTCATTCTGCTTTTCCATGTTCAGGTTTTCATGCTTATCTTTGCTTTCTGGAAATAAATAAGCCAAATAAAATGCATAGTCAATTCAAAGAACTTTTTTAAAATACATAAAGTTTAGAATAGTCAAATTAAATCTTCATGTACATTTCGATAAAAACCTATATGGAAGGGTAATTGTCCATCAAAAACATAGAATTTATCTCTTAAATTTTTTCACCAAGACCAGTCACCAAATAATTCTGAGGAAAATTTTTTAAATTTAACTTCTAATTATCATAAAAAGGTTTCAAACTTGCCTTTCTGATGCTCAATCCTAATGCAAGTATATAAATACGATATATGATATACGATATATCATATTTATATATACGATGAAAATGAATTTGCTAATGCTAAGTGATTGTTAAGTTATGATTTTTATCTTTATAGTAAGTAGCAATAAATTTAAAATGCAGTTTAATAATAAAACATACACTAAATCATAATATAAAGCTTATCATTATAGGTTAATTTTGATACAGAGATCAAAGATATATAATAATTGTATGGTGAATAATTATATTATCACAGGATAACCATGCATTGACTTGTAAAATGCATAATCTGCTAGTTAAATATGATTTCAATGATGACTGTACATTACCTCTAAATGATAATAATAATGTCAAAGTATTAAACCAGGAAGAATGGGAAAAATATCACTTTATCTATTCTGCTACCAATTAATGCTCAGCAGGTTCGGGCCACTCCAACGACAGTCGGCAAATCAGCCAGCTCAGTCAATGCTCAGGTGACCTTGCAGTGCTGCCAGGACCCAGTGGTGCCAGGGAGTGCTGGGACAATAAATCCCAACGGGTCAAGCAACTGCCTTTAAGGCATGTGCCATAATCTGATCACTAAACTGTCTTCCCAAACTAGGGAAAACCTTTTAAACAAAAATACAACTTTTTTTCTAAATAAGACTATTTATCCATATGTCAATATGGATTATTTAAATATCTTTTTCATTTATATTTGCTGTACTAATTGAATTATAAAAACACTCTTCTAGGGTGAGAGGTCCCAAGTGGTACTCAAAGGGCAAGGAACCACTTTCTGCAACATTTAACTTGACTGTTCATGGCCAAAGAATTTGATGTTGCGATGTTGATTGACCCTGTGGCACCAGGGACCACAAGGACCACCTTAGCGCGATATTTTGGGGTACTCAGGGACACACTAGGTGGGGCTCATGGGGGCTCACCAGTTAAGACCAGAAGTGCTGGATTGAGTTAGAGGATATGCCGGCCTACAATCCATAGGCCCACGCAGGTCTGGCACAGGCAAAATGAGGTCCCTGACCACTGTACTATATTCCTAGTCCACCAAATGCTCCTATTTTAAAGAATAACTCAATTCTTCATTTAAAATAGCATCATTTACTGTGAAGCACTAATAATTCTTTAAAACATTTCAAAACCGTTGACAGTATCAAGAGAAAGTTGTCATTTTAATAAAGCTCTTCCCACTAGGACATAGAATTTGGTATTTTATTTTCATGGAAGTTGGGCAAGGGGAGGGGGCTTAGATGAGCTTGTTTACTCCAACTTCTGGCTGCCACTCAGCTCTGCAGAGCATATTATGGGAACAAACCCAGTCTCAGCCCCCAGATCTTGGGACAGCACGTTTCCCACACACCTGGCATTAAACCTCAGATCCCAACCTGCAATTCAAGGATGAAGCCCCTTAGAGCTTACTCTGCCAGGTACTGTGTCTATGTAGATGAACAGTGAAAGCCTGGCCACATAGCTCATTAATACTCAGAAACTCACAGCGTGCACTCACTTGTTTTATTTTACTCTTTTTGAAAACTTTATTTTATTTTTTCATTCATAAGTTCTAAATTTTGACTATTACTATTCTCTTAATTTTTGTCGACCTAATTAAAGGGCCTATAGGAAATTCTTTCAGAACTCGTTATTACTGAAATGTAACAGGAAAATAATTAAAAAATTATATGATCTAACATTTATCATAGTGATAGTGCAAAAAAACAAAACAAAACAACAACAAAGGAGAACTACAAGTTAAACCCCAGGAAAGTTGAAGACTTACAATTCCAGAGTCATGTCTTGGTTTAATTTTATAAAGTGATTTTCCTTTTCTTCTGCCTGCAAACCTCTTCAGCTTCTTTAACTCTGAGTAGGGAAAGAGAGAGAAAAAAACTGTAAGGACTTAAAGTCTAATCATTATAAGCACCTATGGCAGGTGAGAAAGCTTTAGTAAAGAAAAGCAAAATCGTTTTTGTTGAAGTAAATTTTGAGAGATGTGGGCCAGAGCGATAGCCTAGCGGGTAGGGTGTTTGCCTTGCACGCGGCCGGCCCATGCCGGCCCGGGTTCGATCCCTGGCATCCCATATGGTCCCCTGAGCACCGCCAGAAGTAATTCCTGAGTCCAGAGCCAAGAGAAACCCCTGAGCATTGCCCGGTGTGACCCAAAAAAGCAAAAAAAAAAAAAAAAAAAAAGATTTTGAGAGATGTGGGGGCAGAGAGGAAGAGAGAGACAGGCAGGTCACGGGAGAACATAGGCTTCTCCAGTGAGGAATAAGCCTCACTAAGTCTGTAAATTACTCAAGAAAATAATATAACACACAGGAATATTAGTTAACATTTGATTTAAAAGCAAATGTATCCACTAGAGACTAATTCATCTAAGGGGTGTTTAATTAGAATCAAAGAATATAAAATAAAATAGTCTACAAACACATTAGTAGTTTCACATTTACTATTCACCTTATATTGAGAGTTAGTACACTTATTTACACAGATAAAAGAATTATTCATCATATTTAGATATGGTGGCAGAGAACTCATGTCAGAGGCAATAAAAGGACTGGCACTATTGAACATATTGATCACTTCACTTGATCACTTGAATCCCATTATTCATCGATTTGCTCGAGCGGCGCTAGTAACATTTCCATTGGACCCTATCACATGCCAATGTAGCCCAATGGCATCTGGTTTAGGGGCATTAAAATGAAATACCATGTAATATTTTGTTTTTCATTCATATATGTTCACAAATATTTCAGACTTACTTCCCATATCATGTTTATCCATGAGTAAAAGTTATTTATAATAAACACTTGACCAGTTATTTAAAAATTGAGCTTTGTGGTTGAATAGTACAGATAGTACAATGTACTGCTTTGCATGTGGTCAAGCTTCCATCCCTGGAACCCCATATGATAGATACCCAGAGGCTGGCCAGGAACGATAACTGAGTGCAGAGTCAGGAATGAATTATGAGTACAGCTGAGTGTGGCCAAAATTAAATAAACAAAATTGAACTTTATCATATTTGGAACTGATCATTTAATTGAATGTAGAAAATAGTGAGAAATAATGATGTTTTAATATTTCTAGTAATACTTTTAAAATAGACACTAGAGAAAATATTAACAAATTTGTCTGAGATAAAAATAGGATATTCCTTAGAGATCCATTCTGCCTGAAGATCTGGTACTGTTATTTTACACTGGATAATTAATGTACTGAACCTGGCAAGCTACCCATGTCATATTTGATATGCCAAATACCAGTAACAATTATAGTTCTCATTCTCATGACCTGAAGGAATGGTTTGAGTCTCTTTATGTTCCTGGAGCGAGTAGATGCCTCTGGGCTACACTATCATGTGACAGGATGTATGGAGTTGTTACTGGTGCACGCTCGAGCAAATCAATGATCAACGGGAAGACAAGTGATACGAGTGATAGAATTAATGTACTACTATCACAAGTCTAACTGACTTCAAATAGTAAAAGAGCTCAATAACATAACAGCATTATTATAATCATTAGTGAAGAGATTTTTACAAAGGCAGAATCACTGTCACTTGTCATTTGTGTTCCCATTGCTCATCAATTTGCTTGAGCAGGTGCCAGTAACATCTCCATTCATTGGGAATGTGGTCCATTATTCTTATTGTTTTTGGCATATTAGATACAGCACAGGTAGCTTGCCAGGCTCTGCCATGGTTCTGGGTTTATCCCAGGGGGACCAGTCTTTTTCAATGTCAGACTGTCAACCATCCAGGGCCCACAGGGCCGAGCCCTGGCAGAATAAAAATGTTAAAGTCATTATAAATTATATTCAATAGTATGAATTACTATTTCAATTTACATAACAATAAGATACTGCTTTAATATTTGAAACTAAAAAGTCAATGAATAAAATGGTCTGTCATAGGAAGTAAAATAATCTATTAGTTTCATTTATTTTTAATTATTGCATCTTTGGGGAAAATTAAAATGGAGTATTTCCGTAGAAATGAAAGAGAACATGACTTACTAAGAAAACAATTGGGGGAGTGGGTTTTGGGTTACACCCTGTGGACCTCAGGAATTTCTCCTGATCATCTACTCATGGTTGTGCACTGAGAAATTACTCCTGGTGGTGCTTGGAGACCATATGAAATGATAGGGATCAAAACCCAGGTCAGTCACATGTAAGGCAAGTGCCCTACCCGCTGTATTATCTTTTCAGTCCTTAAAATGATCTATATATATATATATATATATAATATATATATATTAAAGACTACCTGTTGTGACTACATTGTTAGTTAAGTTATAGAATGTGTGTGGGGGCATTCATTAGAGAGAAACAATTTGGTCCACAGAATGACTGTTAGAGAATGAAATCAGAATTAGGTCAATATGTAATGTTAGATACACAGGTAATACTTAAGATCTAGCAAAATCTTGTTTTCAGTGCATTTTTTTATATAATCTACACTCACTCATAAGAACCCTGTGAAGTTTATTAAAATGTTACTTTTGTGTTGGTGGGGATATTGGGGCACAACTTTACATGACTTACCTAAGAGCCCCTTGCTTCTCAGTTGTTAGGATTTGAGTCCAATCCTATACTTAATTGTTATGCTATCTTGAAAGATGAGGTAGAAATGGCACAAATAAAGGACTGTATAGATATTCAGAAATTGGAGAAACAGGAAATTTCCCAATGTCTTGAAGGTTAGCTATATCAGCTCAGAACAAACACCACATAGAAGCAGTTAAACACAAGTTCTTGAAAGCTTAAATGGTAAGGAAAATAATCCATCAAATGATAGGTTTAGCTTTTGAGTGAGGCTTCTTAAAAGAGGTGGACTGGAAAAGAAGCTCAAAAAACTGTAATAGCAATATTTAATAAAGGTCTCTATACTTGCTTTTTGTAAAGGGAATGAATGAAGCAGGCTGAAGGCAAATTTGTGTTTTGCTCTTACCAATCTGATTTTGTATTTAAACATCAGCAGTCTTATGTCACCTATTATAGAAACCTGACATATTTGACGTTTGATTATAGTTTTAGACTCACCCACTCATGTCTTCTGTTTGTGGAGAAAAGGGCTGATTTTAGGGAAGAAGGAGGTGTCCCACATTTTACTTAATTTTTGATTACTTGGTCTGGACTCCCGTCTCGTCAGAACTCTACCCAGCAGAAGAGCTGATCACAGCCCAGCTCATCAAGACCCATCCTGCAGCAGTCTTTTTTTCAAGTCCGGCCCAGGTACACTGATCCAGAGACTCACAGACACGGAGCAGAGCTGCTACCAGCTCTCCCTGTGTCCAGATGCTCATGAGGCACCCAGGAGGAATGGCGGGTTCTAACCCTGGTCCACCACCCCAGCAGAGCCTTGCAACATGCCAGATGATCCCCAAATCCATGAGGGCCACCATTTTCCACATACAGACTCCTCTCTTATCAGAACTCCACCCAGCAGAAGAGCTGATCACAGCCTGGGTCACGCAGTTGCTTGCAGCCCCTTGGTTCAAAAATATATGCTGGAGATCAGAGGTGATAAAGAGTATGCCACCTGCACGGCAGAGCCTGCCAAGCTACCCATGTCGTATTTGATATGCCAAATACCAGTAACAATTATAGACCTCATTCCCATGACCTGATGGAATGGTGTGAGGCTCTTTATGTTCCTGGAGCAAGCAGGTGCCCTTAGGCTCTACTAGCATGAGACAGGACATATGGAGATGTTACTGGTGCCGCTTGAGCAAATCGATGATGAATGGGAAGACAAATGATACAAGTGATCTTCAAAGAAATAAACTATATTTCTTGGATCCTGTGGTTAAATGTACGGTATAATTGAATCACTTTACTTGTATCACTTGTCTCCCCTTGTTCATCGATTTGCTCGAGCGGGTTCCAGTAATGTTTCTATTTATTGGGAATGAGGTCCATTATTGTTTACTGTTTTTGGCATATTTAATACACCATGGGTAGCGTGCCAGGCTCTGCTGTGGCTCTGGGTTCATCCCAGGGAGCCCAATCTTTTTCTATGTCATACCATCAACCATCCAGGGCCCATGAGGCAAGCCCTGGATGTAGACAAGCCTGTCTACTGTCTGCCACCTGCTGAGGCATCCAGGTACCTCAGCCACACCTGCAACACCTTGAGAAGCAGGCGGCCTATAATTGATTAAATTTGGATTTTCAAATAGAAGAATAAAACAAATAATCCAGTAAAGTAAAAAGATCAATATTATATTTTACATTAAAATGTAACAAATTAAAACAATTATTTTTGACATAAAATTCCTACTGTGTTAATAAGGTTGACAATACCAGAAATTGATGACAATTTAGTAAACATTTCATTATTATTACTGTTTTACTCAAACCATACAATGCCTTTAATCCTTTCTTTAAGCATCTGAATATAAGAAAAATTATAAATACACAATACAAAGATTATACAGTCCTCCCCATCTTCCTTTAAAATAGTGATTAGTAAATTTTTAGTTGAAATATTTGGAAAAGGAATGAAGGAACTATTTTTTTTCTTTAGCACTTAGCCAAAGTCTAGCAAATTCCCTCTTAAATTAGCATGTAGTCTTTAAAGTATTCTGAGCTTTAAAAACATGTACTACACAGTATTTAGATCACCAAAGTATATTAATTCTTTTGCTATCTTATTGTTATGTAAATCACATATTTGTGATGATCACAGCAGCCCATTATTGCTTTTACACAAGGAAAAATGCATCATTTCTAGAGCAGAGACAACAAAAGTTAAGAGTATCTTGTCAAGGATTACTCACAATGCCTCTTCACTCATCTGTTTATTTGGCAATCATAGGGAACAGTAACTCCAGGACAGGCACTTGATTGCCTCAATTTAAATGGGTAATTATCCATTAATGGCTCTGTGCTAAGGAGTCACTTTGGGTGGTGCTGGGGACCATATGTGGTACTGGGGATTTAAGTGAAAAGCAAGTGCCTTAACCCCTGTACTATATTTCTGGCCCATATGATAGTTCCTATTAGTAATTAATCCAGCATGTCTTTTCTCTTCTTGATGAATTATCATTTATTATTTACCAATTATTCTGGTGAATAGGTGTTCTGAGACAAATTTCCAATGTGGAGTGTTCCCAGAATCATTGACTTCAAACAAAATCAACCAATTATATATGACCAACAGAACGGGTCGATTTGGAAGCAAAGAGACAATCTGCAAATGCATTCTCATAGTGAGACATATGTACACCCCTAGAACAACAGCCAGAGCTCCCTTAATAACTTTCAGAATGGCCACTACTGCTCAAAGAATCGCCTTTTTCATTCTGCTAGAGCAAGGAATCAACATCACTACCCACAAGAGAGGCCTCACATTAGGTCCTGTGCTATCATTATCCCTTCATACTATGAATTGGTTCTTAGAAATTATTACTCTAAATGGAACTATGAACAATTCATTGTCTTCCTGCATGTTTTTCTCTATACTGTATAATAAACCAATGTGGAAACTAATAAATAAATGGACCATTAAATTTACTATCTAATATAGAATATATGTACCCATAAGCAAGTAAAGTATAATTATACTTTGCACATGACAACCTCAGTTTGTCATCATGCTATTAAGCATCACTAACTATGCACAAATAAATTATTTGGCATGCTGGAAAAACAGGTATTGAGATTTGCTAGTTAGAGATAATAGCAGAGGAATCAAGAAGAACCTGTTTAAAGTGCAGTATTTCGGGACCAAAATTTGGTACTCTGGTTTAGTCCCTCAGGGATGCAGTCACACACAATACCCAGAAGAACACAGCATTGGTGATAGGTGTGCAACACTCAGAGAACCAGCACACTGGGACTGAGGGATTCCTCCTGACACCCAGACTAAGCAGAGAGATGAGTCTCAAGAAAGCCACTTTGCATTAGCCCTCTCTGTTCTTTCATGTAAATATTTGGGGATCCACAAAAACTTGCTCAATTTAATTCAGCACTTTTTGGCTGATACGTTTCTGAAATACCTAGCAAATGCTGCTCTTTTCAAACTCCAATTTCATTTTAAGAAAACTGACAAGAAATTTTTCACACTTTAGGCATGAAAAAGATCATGTCCATTGAGGAAAGATAGAATGCCAGCGTTGGTGGAAATTAAAACAAAACAAAACAAAACAAAACAAAAGCAAAAGCAGTAAGGAAGAATCTAGGATGGAGATGATCCAAGCCAGGTGCCAGCGTGAATATCTTCCTCCTTGGATTCTCTAGCTGGGTGATGGCACTAGTGTTTCTACTGCAAATTAGGCCTTTGAATAAACTACCTGTAAATGATCCATACCCTTCCCTTTCTGCCTAAAATTCCTTAAATTGCAGGGGAAAATATGTTCATCCTATAGTTATCAAAGGCCGAAAATGCATTAAAGTAGCAACATTTTAAGCAATAAATAAAAACAAACAACCTGTCTTTCTTAGAAGGAGGTATAGAAAAAAGAGAGAGACAATACTTCATTTATAAAGGGCAAGAGCAGAGAATCATCAATGGGAAAGGGAAAAGCACACCAGGCTGCAGGTAGTTTCTGGTTTCCAAATTTTGGCTACTTGATTTTAAATAATAGTGTAGGATGTATGGTTAACAAACAGAAAAAGACATTGCTTTCCCACAAGACAAGTGACATATGTTCTTTTTATTGTGTCTGTATCTACACAGAGCTCTTCTACAAGGCAACTATTCTAATTTTATACTTCTAGAAAAATAAAATGGTTAGACAAATGTTCTAGATGTTGTTGATGAGGTTTATCCTAAGAATTTAATTTGGCACTATTATAAATGAGAGGAAATATTTTGACTTAGATGATAATTAAAAGATGATAATTAAAAGATAATTAAAACTCTTTATGATGAGTTTTAGTGATTTGGGAAAAACAAGAAAATAACACATAAAGCAGATACTAGAACACAGTAATGTATTCCTGTAATGTGTTACATGAAGAAAGGGCTACTAAAAGGAGTATCGTGACCATGAAATCTGAGAGTTATCTTAAAATTTTGCTAATATATATTTTATTATCTGAAATTCCAGAAACAATTCTGAAAAACTCAGGAATTTCTGCTTTGCAGGATAAATTTCAAAAATATGTACTGTCTCTCTAAAGAGAGTACCAAAATGAACCAAATAACACAGGCATTATCTATTAAGGGAGAACTTAATTAAGGGAACTAATGACATGGAAAAACCTAGGGAATCAAGTTTTACAAAGAGAATAAATGACAGAATTAAAAATATTTTTTGTCACTTTGGCAATATTAGTACTGAGATGAACAAATATATAATTCCCAGAAAATAGAAACCTGTTCCTATTGCAAAGATAAACCTTTGAATCAATTAATTTCGAATTAAGGTAATTTTGGAAGGAAAAAAAACCCTTTTTCATTTTTGAGTAAATTGAAGATAAAACTTGCTAAGTTTTTGATAGCATATATTAATCACCAAATATAATACTTTTATAATGTGCTGATATAATAATACCATCCTCAAGGTCTTTTGAATTAGTATGTGGTTTTACTACTTTTGGCACAACATTTTAGTGTACTTTATTTTGTGTATACTTTTGAAGTTTTCTGTTTGTTTCTACTTAGGATTGGAGGGTCAGAACAACACTATATACCTACAATAAGCACAGCTTCCATTTCTTTTAATAGTTTTAATTTTATCTAGAGGGTAAACCACAGAGCAGAGCTAATTAAAGTGAGCCTTAAGTTAGAGTAATAATGCTCTATGGTCAGTCCTATATAAGTGAGCAAAATTCCTGCACTTAGAGGTAATAATTTCAGCTGCCACAAGGCTTCTTCTCCCTCATGTCAAAACTCCCTGGTATTCTAGGGTGTACAAACTGTGTCTGAAAGGGTAGGGAGGTCAGGATCTGAATACACTAATTGCAGAGCTCTAAATTTCCAAGAGTGGATGATTCTAAGATATTGCATACCTAGCCACACTGCACTTCCCATTTACATTTTTCAACAAGTGTCCATAAGGATGGAAAGTAAAGCTGTAATGAACTTAAAACCTGAAATAAAGGATAACTAATGAAGCATTGGGACCATTAAAAAGTTATGATATATGCTCATGATGCTATAGTGAACTACCTATATAATTAGGAAGCAAAATTATTCATGAAATATTAGTATAAAATTGTTCCTCAGTTTTCCATGTTTTAGATAAAAATAACCAGAACAAAATAAAATAATGGGTTAAATTTGAAGCTTAAAATTAAATAAAATTTTATTAAATTTGTCTTGTAAAATTAGTAATAAATAAAATTTTTAAAGAAGCTAAACAAATTTCAATAAATCTATATGAACCTTTTATTACTTAGATACAAATATTCTCAATAGTGCTTCATTTGATTTTAAGATAATGAATTTCAAAATTTTATTCAACAATGAAAATGCAAGCACAGGAGAATGAGAATATTTTAAGATTTATATTTATAGAAAAGTCAGAGATGTAATGACAGAGTTAAATCATTTTATCATAGAGTTTTCTGAAATAAGCTTAAGTCAAGTAATTTAAATTTGTTTTGGTACTTTAAAAGATGAGACATGTTTCACATTGTGACCTTAATACATAACAGTGCTCTCTTACTCTAAAGGTTTTTTTGAGAGTGGTTTCTTATTTCTTTCCTAATAAAGATATGCTTTTCCCTGCACATCCTCTGTTTAGCCCCAGACCCATTTATTATCATATGAATGTATACAAAGGTTCAGTATGATTAAGTTTGAAGATCGTTGTGAGATGAATAACATAAGTATACTGGCCCAGATACAGAGAAAAGAAACCAGAAGACCCTGCAAACTGTGGGCAGAAAATTATTTATCTACCTTTCAGAGCAAACACAAAGCTGATCACAATCTTATCAAGCAACAGATATGCTCTCATTATTCAACTGAATCAGAAAGGGAGCTTTTCTGATTTCTTAATTTGGCCAAACAAGTATCAGTGCCAGACAGATTCATTTTTCTCGGCTCCAACTTGGATTGCTGGGAGTAACCCAATTTATTATAGAGATTTTAGTATAGCCTGCCACTGAGATGTCACACGTTTGTATCTTCTAACAATAAGAGAGGAAATAATTATTAGCTTGTGTGTATAACACACTATGTCTGCCTACAGGTTTAAAAAATTAAACCAGAAAGAGAAAGGGGGGAAAATAAAATATCATGCAGAGAAACACAGACTCACTCATACAGAGAACAGGGAGGGAGACACTAGATAAAGCTGGTAGGAGGAGCCAGTTTTAAAACTGTGTGTCTCCAAAGAGACTTAAATGATAAACTCTAAATATCAGCAGGGCTAGCCACAATGTGCAAAAGAAGAGGGAGAGAGATGCAGAGACAGAGAGACAGAGAGAGAAAGAGAGGAAATGGGGGTACCTGCTATTGAGGCAGCCTGGGGGTGGGCGGGAGGGGTGTGGGTACATTGGTGGTGGGAATGGGTCACTAGTGGAGGGATGGGAACTGGAATACTGTATTACCAGAACCAATTATGAACACCTTTGTAATTGTATGTCTCATGGTGGTATAATAAAAAATTAAAAAAAAAACTGTGTCTCTCCCTCCAGGTCAAGATAAAATTACTTGAAACCCTGTGGAAGAAAAGGTGATTTGTGGGTATCTCTAATTGTCTTTTCTTTATAATCAATCTCACTCACTCTTTCTCTTTTTCATTCTCCCTTCTCCACTCCCATGCATACACACCCGCCAAAGCACTGAAAATAGAAACAATGAACAGTAATACTACTACTTACCGTTATCTAAAATAAGAATTTAAGATTAATCAAGTATGTATTCTAAAGTTGAGTTTAACTTCTAATTTACACTGCTGACGATCTATGTCTGTTTGTATATTTGTACCTTGAATGGTAATAGAGGCTTTGCAGAAGGAGCAGAAAGTAGCTAATTATCTCAAAGGAAACTGTGTTCAAAACAACTGAAATTACCTTGATGCATAATCCTGGGGGTCTGCCCAGCACAAGTTTCTTAGACACTTCACATCCCACACCCCAAGTCTGTCATTTCTCAACAATATAATATAACTGAATTCGAAAGATGTTTGTAGCCAAAATCTGAAATTCTATAGCAGCTTAAAAACATTCTATTGATGTTACAAAAACTATGGCATTTGGGACCGGAGCGATAGCACAGCGGGTAGTGCATTTGCCTGGCATCCCATATGGTCCCCTGAGCACTGCCAGGAGTAATTTTTAAGCAAAGAGCCAGGAGTAACCCCTGAGCATTGCTGGGTGTGACCCAAAAAAAAAAAACTATGGCGTTTTGTGGGTGAAGGAATCAATTATCATAGGAAACCTTATTCAACATATCTGATTATAGCTTTGCACTCTGAAATTTCTAATAACTGCCAATGACCTATAAATGTATAACATGAATGAGCTACTTCAGAGAAAGTTGTTCTCTACTGTTTTGAATGGTGTAAAGATGGTGTGGATTTATATGGCTGTGCTCTCATTGTGAAAAGAATAACATTTTCACAAAGACACATTAAGATTCATAACAGTCTTTCTGTGTAATCACAAAGTAATCAGAACTCTGATTACATAAAAATACTTTCAGCATTTCCTATCCTTTATTCTGTCCTACTATGTAAGTGACAAACTGTAACTAGGTTCTAATTCTTTAGGTTCTCTTATCCTTTTTTCCTCAGAACTCATGACCTTTCCTAGAATCTTTTGGGAACATGCTTCATAAATCTCTGTTGTTGCTTCTTATTTGCTTTGTTCAACTTCCCCCTCAAGGACTGTATACATCAACACTTTAAGAGTTAATACTGTTGTAAATATGCTCCAAGCTGTAAGAATTATATTTAAAAAATGAGCTTGATAAGGAGGCAGAGCAGTGAATGGGAGGAAAATCTGAGTCGCTGGTGGAAGACACAGATACTGAAGATGAGTTTCAAGTTGAAATATGGTGTTATAGGAATGATATTAGTCACATTGTTAGCAGCATTAACAGCATTAACAGCACTGCAGCACACACACACCATTAGATGGTACAGCTTTTTCGATTCCATGGTTTAAACAGGGAGGTTCAACTTTATTATTCAACTATTATCCTCTATAGAAATCTTTCAGAGCCATGTGTCCAGTGATAGTTTCTTAAACTGTAGGATAAGGTTCAATATGGGGGTTACACAACAAAGTAGGAGTTATTTTTAAATATTTTTAAATAAATGTATTACAAGTAAATAATTTATTTGGTATCGATTTCATATACCTATATCCATTAGGTTGCACAAATTCTTGTGCAAAAGGGAAATAAACAAAGAAAATTTTAAGAAGTCTTTTCTATAGATAAACTTCTATAAAACTTTCTGTTTTTTTAGCATTAAATACAGGCAAAAAAGATACACATGATAACCTCTAAGTATATGTATTACAATTCACATATGTAAGAGAAGGAAGAGAGAAAGAGAGAGAGAGAGAGACAAAGAGAAAGAGAGAAAAAGAGATAAAGAACCTACCATAGAGGCAGGCTAGGGGAGAGGGAGGAAATCGGGGACATTGGTGGTGGGGAAATGGGCACTGGTGAAGGGATGGGTGCTGGAACACTGTATGGCCAAAACCTAAACATGAACATTTTTATAATTGTTTATCTCATGGTGGTATAATAAAATATATTAAAAAATTAAAAAAAACTTTGTTCTTTCATCCACCCGTGTCTTAGGTATGAGTATAAGAATCTATTACCAACTCTGCTCTGAATCCACTCACTTTCTTTATTAGTCTCTGTTCAGATACAAATGGACAAAAAGTTGTTACTAATTATTCCTTAACAATGATATTTTAATATGGTTCAATTTCTCTAAATTCATTGTCCTGATTGTTTTACATCTTATGTTACCTCATGATGTCTTGCTCTGTAAACAGGCCTCTGTACTTGTATAGCCAAGCTTCTTAAGTGTCTGAAACTCTTTTATTTGCAAGAAAATAAACTGTTATATTTCTTTAGTGATGCCATTTATAGTCTGTTCCAACTAAACCAATTACTCTTCCGTTTATGAAATGGTCCCTGGAGTCCAACCATGTAGAACCACTTCAGATCTACAAAGGAGATCTTTGCAAAATCTGTTCTTTTGGGACTACCTCTTCTCTATATAGCTTCCTCCCACTGATCCTTCAAATTAAGATCAAAATTAATTTTGAAATCTTAAACTCCTGGAGATTATAAATCATTTACATTCATGTTCATGTCGTAGGGTATAAAGCTCAGGTGAAAATGAAGCTCATTTTCTATAACATAGGTCACAAACTTAGTTGGCTTACTCATTTCACTTATTTGACTTTCCCTTTTCAAAGAAAAAAAATAAAATCATTCAGTGTCCTGTCCTCCTGGATATTGATCCTTTTTATGTGAACAAACAGAACAAATCCCTCCAATGCACCTAAGGCTGCTATCATCATCTGGATCAATATTGGGAAAATAATTCCAAGAATAAATAATAATGTACATTAAAACTGATTTTAAGTTAAAAATTCTCAGGGATAAATTTCGGTAGCTAGACTTTATTTGACTTCCTTTTCCTGATGGATTCTTTAGTGATTAGTCTGGATGCTCACTTCATATTATAATAAACAATTTCAATATTTTCTTTGAGTATATTGATTGACTTTACCATTATAATGGTATCTATAAATTTCAATTTAGTTTGAATGTAGATGCAATTTAGTTTGAATGTAGCTCAGTGAAGTTGAGCACCCCATCTCTGCTCTATGGTGCACTCCGAGATTACCAGAAGATCAGCCTTGACTGATTGGCCAAACAGACGAACCTTAACGGCATAATGGCAGATGAAGTGGGACTTGGTAAAACAGTACAGATCATCGCTTTCTTTGCCTACCTGGCTTGCAATGAAGGTAAAGGCACATATTTGAGGGGGTGGGGAAGGGCCCATAAGCTACATTCGTGGTGCTCATGGCTTACTCCTGCTGTTTGCTCAGGGGTCACTCCTGCTGGGGCTTGGAACAGCATATTTGGTGTCAGGAAGGGCACGTGGGGTCAGCTGTGTTCTTTCTCTCCCAGACAAGGGTACGTGCTTTTGGTAGTTCTGACCTTGGGCCTGTGAGGGAAGTCTTTCTCCTCCTCCCCTTTCTATGCGCTGATCCAAGCATGAGCAGAAGGCTCTAGAGGTCTCTCCGTGTGCCCTCATATAAGGCTGCCTTATAGCTGCCTTATAGCTCTAGGAGTTCAATGTCACTCAAAATTCAATGTCCTAAGAGACCCCCCAGACCTGATCTGGGACTGGATGTGCTACAGCAGTCAGCAGCCACTCACCCCGTCTCTCCTGTGGGATTTCACAGCTCCCCCTGCCAAAGACGGTGCCCTCCACTGCTCCTTCCAGACTGACTCTCCACACTTGCGTCTGGTCTCAGCAATGAGATGGTTCAGCATAAGCTCCTCTCACTGACTTAGGAAGTCAGTTCAAAGGTTTTTCCCCAAAATGAATTAAAACAGATTCTACTAATGGAACAGTATGCTAACAATTGTCGAGGGTACTAATACCAACCTAGAACTGAGCATTAAATACAGGCAAAAAGATACACATGACAACCCTTTAATGTATGTTCTGTAATCCATAGTCTTGAAGGGAAGGAAAAGAGAAAGAGAGAGAAAGGGAAAGAAATAAAGAACCTGCCAGGGAGGCGGGCTGGAGAAGGGGGAGGGAACCGGGGATGTTGGTGGTGGGAGATGGGCACTGGTGGAGGGATGGGTGCTGGAACACTGTATGACCAAAACCCAAATATGAACTTTTTAATTGTATATCTTTGTAATTGTATATCTCACAGTGGTATAATAAAATACTTTAAAAAACAGATTCTACTACATTCATGTGCTTTTTTGCACACATAGGGGACTTTGAGAACACAAAGTAAGATACTTATAATTACAAATAAGCATCATTTTAATTTTCATCTGAGGGATATAGCTGACACACTAAGATTGTGAATGAATACTCCCCAGAGCATTCAGAGCAGCATCGAGTAAGTGCTATAGACTTGGTGTGGAAATGACTAGCATGAACTTCTGATTGCCACCCAGGGCTGCAGAAAACAGACCCCCATCCTTAGCCCTCCCAGCATACCATAGAGCATAAAAAGTGGAGGGAACTTGCCGAAATTAATGGATAAAGACAAAAGCCTGGGTAGGAACCAAGGCACAAAACAGCTCTCTAACTTTGGATAAATATTTTAAAATGGAAATAGCAAAGATGTTCATTGAATTGAGGAGTAATAGGACTGCGATGCAACAAGAAAAGACATTTTGAGAAAACTTTAGTCAGAAATATCTTAACTGGGTGCTGAAGCAATAGTACAGTAGACAGGGCACTTGCCTTGCTTGCAGCTGACCCAGGTTTGATCTCCAATACCACATCTGGTTGCCCAAGCCCAGCCAGGACTGATGCCTGAGCAGAGAGCAAGGAGTAAGCTCCAAGTAATGACGGAAAGCACTGTACTAAATAACATAGTAGGTGAAGTTAAAGGAAAAAAAAAGATCAAATGACAGAAGCTGAGGAACAATAATCACTGTGCTTGAAGGTGGGATCATAAAATAAACAACATAGAACAAAGGAGGAAAAAATAATTATAAACAATATATAAAGCTTAGGGACCTATGGGAAAGTTTCAAAACAATACAACTAATATTAGTAGACACAATATAGGAGGAAAGATAAAGTGGTGATGAATTATTTGTTGATGAAATTATATCTGAGAACTTTCCAAATCTTAGAATTGAGACATATACCCAGACCTAAGAAGCTAAATCCAAATAGAAGTATGCCAAAACACACCTAATTAAAATTATAAAAGTTGAAGAGCTAGAATACTGAGAACATCAAGATAAAAAATTATATAAAAAAGGAAACCCCATATAACACTCACAGCAGATATATTATTAAATGAAACATCATGGAACAGTACAAAATGATACAGTATAACCACAAAATTAAATGAAATAAACATCCAAAGAAAAATGCTCTGACCTGCTAGATTATCACTCAAATTCCAAAATTTAGAAGGCCATGACCACAAAGCCAGCTCTCCAAGAATAACTAAATGGTCTTGTATAAAAGACAAAGAAAATCTACTCAAAGGGTAAAAAACACTACAATAAAATTAGAAAAGCAAGATAGGAATAACTCTTACAATATAATATTAATATAAACATAAGGCAGTTACTAATAGACCTAAATACATATATCAACAGCAATGCAATAGTAGACTTTAACTTTCACCTTTCACTATTTCATAGATCAACCAGATAGAAAATAAATAAGGAAACATTGGTTTTAAGGGAAGAAATAGATCTTGCCTTAATAATACATGCATAGGAATTTCTATTCCTCAAATAAAATTGGAGATATATCAAAAATAGGGATAGAACTACCAAACTATCCAGTGAGAACACTTCTTGGCATCTATCCCAAAAACACAAAAACGTTAACTCAAAGGGAGAGATGAACATCTATGTTCTTCATTACACTTAGTATGATAACCAAAATATGGAAATAATTCAAATGTCCAACCATTTGTGGTACACATACACAATGGAATACCAAGAAAAAATAAAATCATGAAATCTGCAGCAACATAGATGGAACTAGAGGATATCATGCTGTCCACAAAGTCTTTTCTTGAGTATGAGGTAACAGAAAATACTATTATTCTTCCATGAGCATGAGGCTTCATTTCATTTTCATCTGTATTTAATTAATTCCAATACAATGCAATGGTAGATGATGTTTTAGCAGAGAGAACTGCACACCTTTTTCTTTTTTTTAATTTCTTT
Source organism: Cryptotis parvus (assembly GCA_021461705.1). Classification (NCBI taxonomy): domain Eukaryota; kingdom Metazoa; phylum Chordata; class Mammalia; order Eulipotyphla; family Soricidae; genus Cryptotis; species Cryptotis parvus. The sequence continues at coordinate 28,889 of JAJIBD010030534.1, forward strand.
TTTTCTTTTTTTGCTTTTTGGGTCACACACAGCAATGCTCAGGGGTTATTCCTAGCTCTGCACTCAGGAATTACTCCTGATGGTTCTCAGGGGACCATATGGGATACCGGGATGGAATCTGGGTCGGCTGCGTGCAAGGCAAACATTTTACCCACTGGACTATCGCTCCAGCCCCACATCCTTTTTCTAAGTACAGATGTAGCCACTTCTCAGTATGATCCTCACTTAGGAAGGCACACCTATACAAATAATACTTCAGATAGCTCAGCATTAAGACTTAAACCAAGGAAAAACTATGTAACAGGGAGGGGTCTTTAGAGTACTAAGGCATATGGAACTTTTTACCAGGAAAGGGTGGAATGCAAGGCATGTTGAGCCCAAATCCCAGTACTTCAACCAAATATCTCCGACACCTGAATAGGAAGCAAGAGACTATGCAGGGCATATATGTCAAAAGAAAGTGATTCTAATGTGCTTATTTCAAGCTGCAGTTTCTACCTGCTATTCATTGAGGGTATTTTCTATAGTAGAACTATGAAATCTAAGTGATTACCTCTATAAGCAAAAGTGAGGTATAGCATATATGCCAATAAATGCTAGTAATTAATTTTACCTAACATAAGGTTGCATCAAACGCTACTTACAAAAGAAAGCTCATTGGATACATAGGATTCTACATGTGGGATCAAAATGAAGATAACAGGCAGAAAATTGTGGCATTTTGTGATGTGATAAAAACCTTTAAAGGTATGTTTTCTAAGATCTAAGTAAAGATCTAAGTTAGTGCAAGGTTTTTCAGAAGTATGCTAATTTGTTCAGTATTAAGGTTTTTATTTTGGTAGGGATTATATTCCTTTTTCTTTATCCTATGAGACTCATTTTATCATACTGAGAGAACTAAAGTTCTTCATGAACTTATATTTAAAACACTTTTTAATGAAGCTCCATAACCATAAGCTTATATACATAACAGTCCTTTAATCATATAAAAAACTAACTTTGCGTAATGTGATGCAAATACACAAGGATATTGAAGGTTATTTTTGAAAATTCCATCATTGATTTCCTAATATATATTAGAAAAATTTCATACAAATTTGTGGTAAATTTTTAAATATCTCAAGAGTTAATGTGTTGCAGGACTCCTCTAAGAGCCTCTGCATCTGCTCTGGATTGCCTCCTGCAAATCATTTCGTCGATAGGGGGATAGTCTGAATGTGACAGTCTTATCTGACCATGTATTCTGTACTAGCTGGTATAAATATTCTCTCATGCTATGACAATCATCATGAGACTAGCTAGATCTTACCAGCATATTTGCCTGGCCACGTTGGATCTCTAAGTAATTAGACCAGAGAGAAATGCAGTTTGCCTCCAAGCAAGCAAGAATGGCTCCCTGATAACTCAAAGACAACTAAAATACAAAACTACAGTGAAGTAAACAAGACTTGTGAAGGCTTGGAAAAATATTTAACTGGCATTAGTATTAGTCTTTGGTACAGAGACATGCCATCTCAGAAACCCCCTTCTTTACCCTATAAAGGCATTTCCAGGCAGATCTTGGTTCAAGACATTAGCATATAAAAGGGCCTAGGTAAGGTACTGGGAGAAATTACCTGAGGGCATTTGACCCTCCCTGCTTCCCATAATAGTGGGAGGGAGGTCTGAGTTGCAGGGGTATAAAACTAGCCTGTTTCCTCTCTTGCTCTCTTTTTTTTGGGCTCTCTTTTGGGGCTTGCACTCTTCTTGGGAGTCTTGTCTTTGTTTCCTCTTTACAGGGCCTTAACACGTGGTGGCCGCCATCTTGACCTACATGTGACTGGGGTTTTAGCCAGGAATCCTAAGCATAGGGTTTCTTCTACCGCTGATTTGTATGCCTGAACCTGTGATAAGTAAAGCCTTTTAAAACTGTATCGGATTCCTGAGTCTTCATCCATTCCCCGCCGGCTTTGGAGATAGAAGGGAACTCGCTTCCCGGCACTGTTGGGGCCCCAGGTGGTGTCCCTGACATTAATGAAAACAAAATTATAAACCTTACTCTTATAGTCTTTGCTATGTTTAGCTGAGGTGAGTTAATGATCAAAGTAATCCTCTTATATAAAGTTTTTGTGTGATTTTTCTCATTATAAAATTGTTTTACCAGACATTGGTCCTGCAAAACATCATCCCAGCTATTCTCTGTGGCATAACTGTCTCTAAATCTTATTAAATTCCAAATTTTTCTAAGTAATTTCATTCTTTAAACCCCCAGTTGAAGACCTTTAAATATTTTCATTCAGTCTATAGGAGCTGGCAAGATAAGTAGCATAACTCCTAATGAACTAGAAATTTTAAAATCCTACTGTGCAAATGGAAAAAAACTATAGATAAAAGGTAAACCTACCTCTCTTGTAGAATAAGTTTGTTCTCTTTTTTCCAAAATTCTTTGAAGTCAGAACTGAATTCATGCCAAATACTGAAGAAAACATTTGGTGACACCTCCTTTTCTCCAAGTTTGGGTTTCATGAAGAAATAGGCTGTAATCTCCAAAAAGCTGTGAAAACACACACACACAAAGAGCATTAAAAGCTTTAATTATTTTTCAATATGAGATGTTTCTCCATCTAAATGCTGAGTTGATTCATGCACAACTATTATCACCAAGAAGATTCATAGTCTTCAGGTGCCAATTGTTGTTTTCTGATAGTTAAAAAAAAATTATTATACCACAGTGAAACATAAAATTATAAAGATGTTCATAATTGATTCTTGCTAATACAGTGTTCCAGCACCCATCCCTCCACAAGTGCCCCATTCCCACCACTAGTGTACCCACAACCCCTTCTGCCCACCCCCAGGTTGCCTCAATAGCAGGTACCCCTGTTTCCTCTCTCTCTCTCTCTCTCTCTCTCTCTGCGCATTTCTCTCCCTCTTCTTTTACACATTGTGGCTAGCCCTGCAGATATTTAGGGCTATCATTTAAGTCTCTTTGTGTATATTCGACGGTGAGTTCTAGTCTGACATTACCATTTCTACACTTAGTAAAACATAAGTTTTCTGATAGTTTCATGCAGGAATTTTGAATATAGTTAGCATCAGACAAAATTAATCCTTCATATATTAATAACAATTCCTGGTTCAATTTCATTGTCAAAATTAATGACAGTGTGCTCAAAATATTTCAGAAATTACCCTGTACTCAAGTTGAGACATGCTATAAGTAGTTAGTCTAATGTTTTCTTTCTAAACCATGAAATATTGGTCAGTTACCCCCAACTAAGATGTGTTCTTATATCTCTACCATGATGATAATTTAACTTCATATACCACTGCAGGCAAAAATAAGAGTTCTAAAGGATGATTGCAAAAACATCCCATGGAAAATCACAACCAAGTACTTAAGAATATACCAACATGGTAGCCAGCACTTTGACTGATCATGCTAGAGGTGGTTTTATATCACAACTACATTGATTTCAGAAGAGTTAATTGACAAAGAACATACAATGAACAGGTGGTAGGTTACTGACTTGAAAAATGTCTTCATTCCTCTGACAAAGCCCTAAAAAATCTAGGCCAAAAGAACTGATAATGACATGGAGCAGAATTGTGAGCAGCTGGTCTAAGTGCAGCAAACATTAATGCAGAAAGGATTTTTCATTGAATAATCCTTGTTCCAGAATACCCCAACTGTTTTACTCAGCATGGCCTAAAAACAGCACTATTTTTGCTACACAGAAATAACATCTAATTTAACCTAGAGTAAAATAATTCTGAGGCAACTTGATCTTGCCATATTAACAATATGCAGATATAAGTATATATTAGTTTTGCATGTATTTTATTTAAATCCAACCCTTGGAAAAAATGAGGACAGAAGGACTTTCTGTCCTCAGGGTTAAAGTCATTTACCCTGAGCCCGAAGGAGGAAGCCTCAGTTTCCCCTTGCCTACCTGAGAGAAGCCCACAGTTTCTCCTTGTCAGCAGTCCGAGTTCCCCATTGACCTACCCCACCTAATCCTAAGGCTCTATCTTTAACATTACTGGTTTCCCCAGGACCATACAATTCTCTTTGGAACCAGGAGTCACAAGACTAAGATAATAAACAATACCTGAGGCAGATAGCCAGAAAGACCCAACCCAGCCAGACCACCCTGAAGATTTCTGGCATTCTCTGTAATACTTGGTTGATAACAATGCAGGGAGGCCTTTAAAAGAGCCTACACAAAATCACTTACTTTAACTTAGTCCTATACTAAGTTCCTCCCCTCAAGGGGAGTTCCTTTCCTTTCTCTTCTACTTTCCAATAAACTTTTCTACTTTCTAATTCTGAGTCTGAGCAACTTTATTATTCAATATTTTAATTGTTGAAAATATTGAAGAACCTGGGACTTGCGCTCGAACAGACCTGCCGCTGCTGCTTCTGCCTCGCCTGCATAAAGCCCAAGTCATGAGTATCTGCCCTGACAACTCCTATTTAATATAGTACCAGAAGTCCTTATCAAATCAATGAGAACAAAATATATGAAAACATCCTGACTAGAAAAAAAGTCGCATTATAACTAGTTGCAGATGGCATTAAACTATAAATAGAAAAAGCAAAGACCCTACAGAATATTCAAGAAACAACGAACATGTATAGTAACATGACAGGCTACAATATCAACACACAGACATCCATTTAGAAGTTCACACAGCATTTCCATATACAAAAACAGATGAGAGATAAAAAAAATGTCCCATTTATAATTGTGCATGTAAACTCAAGTACCTGGGAATCATCTTAACAAAAGATATAACTTACCTAAATAAAAACAACTGTGAATCGCTGATAAAAGAATAAAAAAGACATGCCCTGGTAATGAATTGGAAGGATGAATTTGTCAAAAAGACACCCTATCCAAAGGTATATATAGAATCAATGGAACCACTGTGAAAATGCCAAAGCTATTTTTACAGATACAGACCAAATACTCTTACCTTTATATTAAGTATTATCTTCTCTCTCCTGAATGCCCAAAGCAATACCAGGGTAAAAAAGATGATAGAGGGGCCGGAGCGATAGCCCAGCAGTTAGGGTGTTTGCCTTGCACGTGGCAGGCCTGTGCCGGCCTGGGTTTGATTCCTGGCATCCCATATGGTCCCCGAGCACTGCCAGGAGTAATTCCTGAGTGCAGAGCCAGGAGTAACCCCTGAGCATTGCCAGCTGTGACCCAAAAAAGCAAAAAAAAAAAAAAAAGGTGTAATTGGATAACAACAGGCTTTCATACTAAAGAAATAGAACATAGAGTCCAGAGACAATAGATTCTCAGATATATTGACAAGAAAGCCTCTTCAACAAATGGTGCTGAAAAAAAACAGCCAATCACAAATAAAAATGGACTTAAGAGTTCTATCTCATACCATGCACAAAAAGTAATTCAGTGTGAATTAAAGATCTAAATATCAGAGATGAATCCATAAATTATATTGAGGAAAACATACCAGAATAATTGATGGCATTGAACTAGAGATATTTTCAATGCTTCAATACCAAAGACCAAGCAAATTTAGCAAAAAATAAACAATGGGACAAAATCAAATTAAGAAGATTCTGGACTGCTAAAGAAGTGATGACCATAATAAAAAGGCACCTTGCACACTATGGGAAAATATTTGCCCACTACTCATCTGATAAAGGGTTACTATCTAAGACATATAAAGCACTTAAAAAACTGAACAACAATGAAAACAAATTAATGCCACCAAAAAAAATAGGAAAAGAGATAAAGAGAAATTTCTGCAAAGAAGACATACAGATGTTCTATTGGTACATGAAAACATTTCTCTGCATCCTTTATCATCAGGGAACTGACAACCAAAACAATGAGATATCTCTTCACACTAGTGAAACTGCTGACATTAAAAGGGACAAAACAACCAGTGTTGGTGTAGATATGGGAAAATGAAAAAATGAAACTTCATTGATGATTGGTGGTTGTAAAAATTGTAAATTTATCAGTCAGATCCTACAATTGATATATATCACAATAGATTTTAATTCAATGTGAAAAGTTAATTAAAGTATGATTCTTAGTTATGAGAAAATAACTGGAGTTAATTCCTTGGGTTTGGGACTGGCAATAGATAAAGGAAAAAGTCCCCAAAGGGCATCAGAGAGCGAATAACTACCTGAAGACTTATTTGTCCAAATTACATTTAACTATGTTAACCCCAGAGTGAAGTACTTTTCAGAATCTGGAAAATACCCACAGGAAAAAAAAACTCTTAGATGCTCAATATCCTCACAAACTTCAACAGGTAAATGGGTGGGATAAACTACTGCTAATATAAAAATTATGACAAAATCAGCTACATAGGAGGAGACAGAGAGAAGAGCAAGACACTCTCTGAAAACAGAAAACTGAGAAAATCTTAAGCAACTTTTCCTGCAAAGTATAGGTCCTTACAGGACCAACATGTGAACTACAACTGAAATTTGGAGAAAATTTACACACACTCTATGAACAATGAAAATGAAAAAAAAAAAAGGATCTGCAGTAAGTTCTGTTAGGGCTGGGATATGTTTGAGATGTGAAGACCATAGTACTAGCTAAAATGCCCTCCAAAGTCAAGAGTGCATGAGAGAAAATTCTAGAAGTAAAATTCAGATTGTGCAGGATACAAGCAAGGGCACATGAACAGAAAATACAAATATAACAGAGGGCAGAAAAACAACAGCACCAGGTCATTTTCTTTGTTGCTTTGCAGAAACAATGAAAGAGAAAGTCCAGAGGGAGACCTCTTGTATAAGCTACAAAAGGAGAAGAACTAGGAAAGCTATCCCTGTTCACTTTTACTACTAAATTGTTAGCAAACCAATTTCACATAAAAATAAATAAGAAAAAATATAACAATGTGTAAAGGCATGGCAATTAATCACCAAGCATAGCAAAGTTTACATGATCCAATTGTTAGTGTGGAAGTGGATTTATTACTGAGCTTGTGGTCTTGAGAATAGCGTAAAAGATCTGGTAAAGAAACTCAGATGTTTCTGAAGTTTAATTGTCCAGCTGAAGTAGATGTGTCTGGTTTCCTCACGTAAGGCACCACTCAGCCCATCTTCTCTCTCCTCTGGTCCAGACTGTCAGGTACTGGTCGCCTTCTGTTTACGATGATCTGCTCTTATCCCTAAGCTGTTGCTGATCTGGAATCTGTCTGGCTCATTGGTGTCTGGTGAAAAGAACCTTATCAACAACATCTCCTTTCTGGGGCTTGCTGCCCTGTAACTTGCCTCTAGGCCTCTCCGGGACTGTACCCCAGAGTTCCCTCCAGCTTTCTGAGAGAGAGAGAAGCGGGGTGAGCCTTTCTTCTTTTCTTTTCTTTTCAAAATTTCTTTTTTTCATTCTTCTCCCCATCTCCTCTCCCTTGCCTTCCTTTTATCTACTGTTATTTCCCATTTCCAAGTGTATGACACTTGATTGGACAGGTGGTTGTGATTAAAATGGCCTATTAGATTAGATAAATCTTACATTTATCTGGCACTCTGCCCTTCTATAACTATTATCAAAGTAAACTTTTAAGACAAAGGACAATATCAGAGTCATTAGGAAACCTAACAATTCTAGAGAGCAGACTGATAGATAGTACACAGGTAAGGCAAGAACCTGGTTGAATCCTCAGCTACCATATGACCCCAAATCCCTGCCAGGAATGAAACCTGAGTGTACAGCTAGAAGTTATTGTGTGTGGCCAAAAAGCAAACACACACACACACACACACACACACACACACACACACACACAAAAAAAATGAAGAAAGGAAAAAGGAGGAAAGGAAAAGAGGAAGGAAGGAGAAAGGAGGGAGGGAAAAAGGGAAGGAAGGAGGAAGGGAGGGAAGAAATAAAGACTTAGCAATCATAAATAGATACGCATATAATAAAATAATTCTAGGGCCATAATGGGTAGGGCTTTTTGCCTTGAATGCTACCGACCTGGGTTTGATCCCCGGCATCCCATATGGACCCCAAGCTCCGCCAGGAGTAATTCCTGAGCGAAGACCCAGAAGTAACCCGAGCGTCATCAGGTGTGACCCCAAAAGCAAAATAATAATAATAATAATAATAATAATAATAATAATAAATCCATATAATTAAGCAAATGGTATGAAATAATAAAGTACCCAACTAGGATACTTTAAAGCATTTTTCTTACTAATTAGCATAACCTGGAAAAATATCACTAGATAAATTTGAATATTATTAAAAATCCACCTCATTGATTTTATAACATTATAGTTAGCAATAGATTATATAAAGTACATTAAAACATTCACCAAAACATTATATGCTAATTCATTTAAAAGTGTCAATACATCTCAAAAGAATGAAATTTCTACAAATGTGTTTGCTAGTTATTGTGGCTTTAAATTATGAAACAGAAAAAATAACAAAGTGGAAATATCCAATTTGAAAATTAAGCTAAACTATTGTAAACAGCCCAGAAGAGACCAACAAATTTAAAATATTTCAAGCTGATGAAAGAAATCAAAGTCTTGAACTCTAAAGGCAGAACTGGAGTTGTAGAGATAGATATTTTGGTGTAGTGTGGGGTAGAACATATATTCTGAAGAGATGTGAAATTGTACCCTTCAGTATGGTTTTATAAATCAAGGTCTTCACAAAAAGATAAAAATAAAAATTTGAAACAATAGACCAGGAATAAGCCAGGTATGAACAAAACTAAAAAAAAAAATAGATATAATAAGGGATAGAATAATTTGTTTTTTTTTTTTTTTTTTTTTTTTTGGTCACACCCGGCAATGCTCAGGGGTTTCTCCTGACTCTGCACTCAGGAATTACTCCTGGCGGTGCTCGGGGGACCATATGGGATGCGGGGATCGAACCCTGGCCGGCATTGGCCGGCCGCGGTGCAAGGCAAACGCCCTACCCGCTGGGCTATCACTCCGGCAAGGGATAGAATAATTTGTAAAAGAAACAATGAAAATCATTTCAAGCTAAGTAAAAATGACATATCAAACAAAATATCAGGACAAAGTAACTCAAAGGGAAATTTAGAGCTTTAAAATGTCTATATTATAAAACTGACAGTGTAAATTCAATGTTTGTGTCAAATTCAAATAGCTAAAGAGCAACAAATTAAATAAGACTAAATAAAGGAAAGAAAATAATGAAAAGAATATATAACAAAGAAACTGAAAATAAACCTTACAGAAAATCAGTAAGGTTAGAATTTGGTTTGAAAGAAGGCAGCAAACAGGGCAGGCCTACTCATGGAAAGTTACCAATTTAGGGCCTAAGTGACCTTTTCATCCTGCTATCTACAAAAGGCCCAGAACAAATTCCTGTTAGAGGTTAGGAGACCCCGCCCAGAACCTGCTATCTGGCCTGAATTGCCTGAATTGCATTCCTGCAGTACACATAGCCGTTTTTGACCACAATCCCACACGTGTGCCTAGCCGCACCAAATATAGAAAGATTGTAGGTGATGGTAACTTGTTACAAAGTGATTGGCTGCCTGCGTGCAGACCTTGATGTAATATTTTAAACCTATTGGATGGTTATGCGTGGGCTTCTCTGTAGCGGCGGGAATTATCTCTTAAAAGATCCTCCTTCGAAGGGCTCGGGGCTCTTAGCCGCTGCTTGTGGTCATGCTATGAGACCGGGTATACTCGAATATTAATAAAAGCCCTTGCTTTTGCATAGGACCAGGTCTCTCAGAGTTTTCCTTGGTAGGTGCGGCATTCCAAGGCTCCCAGTCAGTCACCCCATCGGGTGGCCAACTCTTTCATTTGGGGTCTCATCAGGGATCGAGAGTTGAGGACCCCACCTAGCCAGGATCTCCCTGACAAGACCATGCTATGTAAGTCTGGCACCTTTTCCACCGCGACCGCTAGATTAGTGTGCCGGCCGGCTCAGGAACTCTCGAGGTGACTGTCGGATTGAGTTGGCAGGCCAGGCGTAAGTTTAGCTGTCGTTCCCCTGACTGTGGTGCGCATACGTGTTCGGGACCACAGATCGCAACCTTGGGGGCGCCCCAGTGGTGGTGGAGATCCGGAGACGCCTGGAGGACTCCATCTGGGGGAAGGAGACACGAATGCCTCCTTCCTCCTTCCAAGTAGAGAGTGAGAGAAGTCTGGGTTTGAGTCCCGGCCTCAGGGTGATTCCTGAGAAGACCTAGGTTTGTAACCCAGAAACACAGGTTGGCGCCCAACACCGAGGATTCTCTTGAGCTCATCACGGCAGTCTAAGTAAACGCTGTTCGGACAACAGAAAATTCCAAATCTCGATTGTGAGAGTGGTGAGTGTGGGGTGAGTCGAGTGAAAGGAGGACCTGTCTGCATGATTGAAGAGAGTGTGAAAATATGTGAAATAATCTCTATCTTATTTGTAATTGTGACCTGTGTATGTTTGGTTATTGACACCATGCACCCCAAGAAATTACATTTCTTTCCCCTTCCCGCCTCGCATAAGCCACCAGTGAGGCCCACCTACATCATTTTGGCTACTGCAGCAGAACGCTGCAGTGGCAGTGAGGAGTTCCACCAGAAGGAGGTAATCAGTGAAAATCTGCAGAGAAGGTATGCTCCCTCGGAAATCTCTTGGGGGAGGGGGAGGAATATTATAACCTCTGTGTGAGTGTGTGTGTGTGTGTGTGTGTATGAGCACCCTGATAGGTCCTCCTATCAGGCATGAGTCTGTGCCTCCACGACTGGCACCCTTAAGGTCCCACAAAGGTTATGGAGCCCGAGTGGGCTGTCTGCCACGAAGAACATATGGTCTATGGTGGCGCTGACCTAGCGGTCAGCGGCAAGTAACAACTGCTGAATCCACTACAGCTAAGTTCTTCACTGGCTAGACAAGCAACTGAATGGTCTCTTTAAAGAGGCACCCCTCCTTTGTCTGTCTCGTGTCACCTATCACTATGGGAGGAACGGGAGGAAACTCACTAGTGAAAGATTCTAGGAGACCAAATTTCAGGTAGCAATCCTTTTCCCTCTCTCCCCTTACTGGCAAGAGAACTGGCTAGAGTATGCCTGGAGGTCAATTGGCGAGTTAAGCAGCTTTTAGCCCAGGCAAAGAAAAAAAAAGGGTGAAAGAGTAGGAAGGAAAACCTCCCACTGAGACAGAAAGGCAGAATCTAGTAAGAGATGCAGCAAACATCAGTAAGGCCACAGAAGGTAGCAAGCAAGCAAGACAGAACTTCTCTTCTCCCAATCTCTTGGAAGCCCATGGCAGGTTAGGGTCCAGCTCCACACACAGGTTGTGGTTGTCGTGGATGCCTGGGATCGAGTCGTCCACAGCATGATGATTCTCTGAATTAGTGGCCAGCATGTGAGGGGTTAGAGTCCCCTCTGGAGTGGCCTGTATGGAATGGGTTAGAGTCCCCCTTGGGTTGCTTGTTAAAACACTGAACCTCCAACTAGGGTGGCCTAAGCAAAAGCGTCTTAAAGATCTTTGTAATAACACGTGGCCTGAGTATATATCTAACATCCAGGCCTTCATGGCATTGTACCAGGCTGCAAAGAAAAGGAAAATATCAGATTTTGTGTATGTGTGTCTTGGAAGTAAAGGAACCAGAACAGGACCCCATACTAACTGCACAGGCAGGAACCTGAGGCTTCAGTCTTGCCTCCAACTCTGCTGCCACCTGTGGAGCTTGCAAAAGGCTTCCCAGGAGGCAAAGGCTACTGCTGTTAATGAGCCCCTCCACTCCAGAGACCACCTCTGGCAGCTCAGGTTTCACCTCATAGATCTAGGCTTCCTAGAGGAGGACAGCTCGGCAAAGAGATACTTGCAGGGAATCCCACTGCCCACTGTGGTCTTACACAACTCAGGAGTGTAGTTCTCCCCTAGAAGGGGCTAGTGAAGCAGGGTATATTTACAAAAAAAAAAAAAAAATGTAACAGATTGGAAAAAGCTCAGGCATCTCTCCCCAAAAATCTGGCCAAGCAGGGTTCATTCAGAGCTGAGCCTCTTATCATTCCAAACCTGCTAGGCCCACCCAAGAGTTTTCCCTAAGGGAAGTGGCTAAGGGAGAAGCCAGCAGAGTGAAGGTCCACTTATCCTTCTCAATGAGCTTCACTGAGGCAAGCAGCAGCTAGGGACAGAGGAATTTCCAGCTCTAACCTTTGCTTTTGAGTTCACGTGGAATAACAAATAATTTTGTCCAATTATTTAAAGCTGAATATAGTAGCATTAAGTTTACAACTTAATTCGCCATAATCTAGGTGGCCAGTTTTCTCAACAAAGGCGCTTTCTTGACCCAAGCTTCCAAGCTTCATGTTAAAAACAAACAAACAAACAAACAGGCAGGGGACAGAGGCTGGTGCAGGCTGAAAAATGCCAGGCGAGGTCCAAACCAGTGGAGCAGGGCTATTTGCCCTAGGGGGCTGCCCTTCCTTTCTCAGTCTATCAGTATTCTCTACACTTCCAAAAGGGTCAGATCATAACTAAAGATCGATCGATCAACTGTATGTGTTCAAAGGATGGCCCTCGCCCACAGAACACAAAGACAGGAACCAGAGGTAACTGATAAAATGCCAGAGGTAGCTGATAAAATAATGGCTCAACCGAAAGTAACTGATAAAATAATAGTTCGACAAGAGCACAGCAGGAAGGGCCTTAAGCAAATAATTCCAGGGAGGGCTATAAGGCAAACATTCCCTAGAGGTTGCGTCTGATGTCCTCCTCTGTATTTGGTATGATATGTGACTGGGCCCATGCTGTGCCAAATAAGGAAAGAAGTATTAGGCACACTCAGATTGGTGGGTGATGGTTACCTGGTGCAGAGTGACTGGCTGCCTGCAGACCTTGATGTAATATTTTAAACCTATTGGATGGTTATGTGCGGGCTTTTCTGTAGCGCGGGAATTATTCCTTAAAAGATCCTCCCTGGAAGGGCTCGGGCTCTTAGCCACTGACTGTTTGGGGTCACGCTATGAGCCCGAGTATACTCGCTTATTAATAAAACCCTTGCTTTTGCATAGGACTTGGTCTCTCAGAATTTTCCTTGGTAGGTGCGGTGTTCCGAGGCTCCCATCAGTCACCCCATCGGGTGGCCAACCCTTACAGTGTGTGTGTGTGCATGCGTGTGTGGTGGCCACCAATTATTTGTAGTTAACTTGTCTGTGTTACATTGGAGTGTTAAAGAAAACCAAATTGGAATCAAAAACAAATTGTTAAGCCAGGGATAGGCAATGTGTTCTAAACTGAGTGTTGAGCATAAGGAGAAACTGACATGTTCAATCTAAACCTTATGGTAAAAGGTTAAAAGGTCTAATTGTAAAACCTTTTAAGTGTTCCTGATCCCTGAAATTCTCTCAGCTCCAGAACTTGTGCTGTTTAGAGAGGGTGGGAGCTAGAGCCAAAGTCAGAAAAGAGATAAAAACTTTGTGAGATAGTGCAGAGCTTTACCCCATAAGTCTAGGTTAAATTCTAATGAGAAATTAGGCTGTTTTGAAAATAGCTAAGGTATAAGGACTATTGCAATTAAGTCAAGGAAGGTCTTGTCTTCCGTGAAGAATTGGTAGCTCAAATGTTTTCTTATGTTGGGGTGTTAAAAGGTATTTCTGCAATGGACTATTACCTCAGACCTCAGCCCAATAGTCTGAAGCCACAGCATTGTGCCTCGATGAAAGTTTTAAATATATCAGGCTTTCCAGGTGGAATCCCAGAATAGCCTCAGGGCTGAAGCTAGGGATTTTCCTTTAAATTTAGTGGCTTCTAAACATAAAAAATTAAAAGAATTGTGGAAAGTAAATGACAGCAATCAGTAACTGTTACTGATGCCCACTCAAGCAAATCGATGATGAATGGGAAGACAGTGATACAGTGACAGTGAAATGACAGCAATCAGTTTTATTTTTCAGACTTTGTTTTTAATCTGCCTGGTATGTGCTATTATTAAGATAGTCTTAATACGTGTGAGCTTTGTCAACAGGTATCAACCTAGTCTTTGCCTTGAAAGTCTTAGTTATTACAAGTGTGAAATCTTTACTGTTACTTGGTAGGAATCTTTTGAGTATTTTAACTTTGCATTGTTTGTGTTCCTAAAAACTGGAATTCTAAAGATAAAATTTTAAATGTTTTCTGGATAATTTCTAATATGAAGTCAACCTTTGCCAAGCGTAAATTTAAAAGAACTTTAATTGTGAGCGTCTCAGCCTCTTGAATATGTATGGCACTGATTTAATGCTTTAAAGTAGCCCGAAAATCGGTGACTGGATAAAGAAGCTTTGGTACATCTACAAAATGGAATACTATGCAGCTGTTAGGAAAAATGAAGTTATAAAATTTGCCTATAAATGGATGGACATGGAGAAGATTATGTTGAGCGAAATTAGCCAGAAGGAGAGAGACAGATACAGAATGACTGCATTTATTTGCATGGCATAAATATATATGTACATATTATGATACCAATATCCAAGGTCAAGTGAAGCATATATCGGGAGGTCTTGTCAAAGGTGGAAATTATCACAAACGTGTGGGAGTCAGAGTTTAGGTAAGACAAAAAAATGGAACAGGGTGCTAATAATAGTCGAGGGTACTAATGCCAACCTAGAACTGAGCATTAAATAGAGGCAAAAGGATTCACATGACAACCTTTTAATGTATGTTCTGCAATCCATAGTCTGGAAGGGAAGGAAAAGAGAAAGAGAGAGAAAGGGAAAGAAATAAAGAACCTGCCATGGAGCAGGGCTGGGGAAGGGGAGGGAACCAGGGATGTTGTTGGTGGGAGATGGGCACTGGTGGAGGGACGGGTGCTGAAACACTGTATGACCAAAACCCAAACATGAACTTTTTAATTGTATATCTTTTTATTTGTATGGAGATGGGCACTGGTGGAGGGACGGGTGCTGAAACACTGTATGACCAAAACCCAAACATGAACTTTTTAATTGTATATCTTTTTATTTGTATATCTCACGGTGGTATAATAAAATACTTAAAAAAAATAAAGTAGTTTTTCTATGCTAGATGAGATAATAATTAGCAACCTGTTTCCAAATTTGGGAGATTAATCTGTATTGAGCTCAGTAAGATAAGAAAGTTAAACTGGTAGGGTCTGACAATAAGGAATCTAGGTAAAGTATTTTAAGTAATAAAGATAATGGGTGGAGATATAAGTGAAAGGAAAGGAATCCTGTTATAGTGAATTGGTTTTGGAATAAAATGAAGGAACATTACAGGACAGGATGAGTGTAAAGGAATGTGTAGAAAGTCTGATAATGATGAGCGAAGAAACTATGGAACTCTTATCCGAAGAAGTGTTCTAGTACCTTTTTGGTGAAATCTATGGAAAAAAAAAATTAAACAGATGGTATGGACTCCTGTTATAATGCTCCTAAAATTGGGAATTAAGGTTTTGACATGGGATTAAATGAATTATACCTGATATTAAACTCTATGTTCTATTTCTACAGATCTTTATGCTTCTTTTGAGTAGGCCTAACAGCAAATTGGTAAATTACACTTCGTTGTGAGTAAAAGTGAAATATATGCTTTTCTCTCTTTACACTGTCAGTACGTCTTTTAATGTTTCATGGCACTGTGTTGGTTTGCATAAACTCAGACAAAAATATTTCCTTTCTCTAATAGGGCCTAGCCCTCATGCAGACAGGAAAGCCAGTATGGGACCCCAAGGCCCACTTCCAGGGAAATCAGGAGTCAAAGGGATTGGTCTAAGTGACAGGAGCAGGTAGTTACAAACCTAAGGGAGACCCTAAAGGCAGGCCAGCTCAAGGATCATCTCTGCTGTGAAAAATGAGGAATCTGCCAATCTGTGATGACTGACAACTGCCTGGGCCATGCAACAAGGCTGCTGTAGTAGGGAACGGCTTCAGTCCCAAAAAGGGATGTGGTCACTCTCTGCTCCACCCAGAAAAAGAGGCTCGAGGTCACCTGTAGCTCATCATGGAACCTGATCTTCCTGTTATGGTCAAGCCTGGGGTAGTCCTGACGTACAGGTAAAGACATTTTTCCCTGCTGTGCCTTAGCCAATCCCCAGGACTTCTTGGTAGTAACAGGGTACCCTAAGTGGAGAGTTCTCCAGTCTTGCTGTGTTTATGCAAAAGAACCAGTCAGGTTTATTAAGTCATTTGACACATTTAAAGTAAAGGTGGAGAGAAAACCATATTTCTATAACTTTTCTAAAGATCAGACTTTAAATCTACAGAAAGGTAATTGAATAAATGTATCCAAATAGGCTTGATTTAAAGGTCACCCCTTGGCTAATCCAGGTAGATCAGGAACATCAGCTAAAAGGCAGACAAGCTCTTAAGTTTGCTAATAGGCCAAGGGTCTTCAAGCTAACATCCAAATTGGTTGGATACTTATCCTTAGTTCTATGAGTACACAGTTATTTGGAAATTCTAAGATTCATATGGTTTTTAAAAGCTTTTAATTCTTGAGTCATCATGGTACTAATACCTCATCCAGTTACATTAGGAAATAACAATTGTACATGGGAAGGGACAAAACAGGGCAGTTTAGAGTAACTCAGAACTGTGTTTTATGTGTCATAAATCTTAAGGATCAACAATTTGACTTTGTGCAAATGTTCAGATGATCAGCGTATAGTTATTTATTGGTTCTAACACATTCAGTGAGAGGGGCAAGGCTTTTCTATGTTGTACAAAAAGCCAGAGAGGTGCCTTGGTGTTTCTATGAGAGAAATCTGGACACAAAATGTTTGCTTCAATTTGTATTACCTTAACACTGTGTTTTCTAAAACACAAAGTATTCTGCCCTTGAAAGAGTTGGCCACCCAATGGGGTGACTGACTGGGAGCTTCAGAATGCCGCACCTATCAAGGAAAACTCTAAGAGACCGGGTCCTATGCAAAAGCAAGGGTTTTTATTAATATTCGAGTATACTCGGCTCATAGCATGACCACAAGCAGTCAGCGGCTAAGAGCCCCAAGCCCCTCCAGGGAAGATCTTTAAGGAGATAATTCCCGCCGCTACAAAAAACCCACACATAACCATCCAATAGATTTAAAATATTACATCAAGGTCTGCGCAGGCAGCCAATCACTTTGTACCAAGTAACCATCACCTACCAATCAGATCATACTTAATACTTCTTTCTATATTTGGTGCAGCTAGACACACGTGTGAAATCATGGGTCAGCAATGGCTATGTGTATGTGCAGGAATGCAATTCAGGTAATTCAGGCCAGATAGCAAGTTCTGGGCGGGGGTCTCCTAACCTCTAACAGGAATATGTTCTGGGCCTTTTGTAGATAGCAGGATGAAAAGGTTACTTCAAGATGAAAAAGTCACTCAGGCCCTAGATTGGTAAGTTTCCATGAGTAGGCCTGCCCTGGTTGGGAAAGGGGGTAGCTGCTCTCTTTCACCCTCACTAGGGCAAAGAGGAACTTTTTACTCCTCCAGGGCCTAATCATTTCTAAGTAATGTTCTTAACCTATTTGATCTGATCTTTTCTTGCAGATAATAATAACTTCAGAAAATCTGATCCATTCATTGCATGGAACCCATTTGGAGATTTCACCCCTTGCACAGGCAGGGTCTACAGTCCCTTTGTCAGCATGAAGCAGCTCCAGAAGATGGACATTCACCCATTTTCCCTTAAAAATATAAGGCAGTGAAATCTCTTGAAAGAAATATGATGTGGATAGATTGGCAGGAAAGGGCCCCTTGGCAGTGAAGCAACCTAGCCTAGGAAGAGTGCTGCTTCTACACAGACCACTCTGGGGTAGTGAAGGAATCCATGGCACAGTTAAGTAAAAGATTGGCTGAGTGGAAAAAAAAAGAAAGAGAAGCGCGGAGAGGGTGGTTTGAGTCTTGGTTTGTGCAGTTCTCTGACTAACTACCTTGCTTTCAGCCCTAGCCAGGCCCCTCATCATATTCTTATTGATTTTGACAATTGGGTCTTTCCTTCTTAATAGGCTACTTGCATTCATCAGAGACCGGGTGGGTGAGGTCAAGTTGTTAGTACTCAGGCAACAATATCAGGCCCTATGGAGTGAAGGTCTCTAATGGTCTCTAGGATTAAAAGACCCTCCTAAAGAAAAGGGGGGAATGAAAGAAGGCAGCAAACAGGGCAGGCCTACTCATGGAATGCTTTATGTGTGTGTGTTGGGTGGGGAGGGGATGGGAGTTCTTAAAGTGTGGTAAATTGTATTTTCTTTTTTTTTTCAGCAATGTTGGTAGAAATTTCTTAATTGGATTGAACTCTTCACTTAACCTGAAAGAGTTGGCCACCCCATGGGGTGACTGACTGGGAGCCTCGGAAGTCTGCACCTACCAAGGAAAACTCTCCGGTCCTATGCAAAAGCAAGGGTTTTTATTAATATTCGAGTATACCCGGTCTCATAGCATGACCACAAGCAGTCAGCGGCTAAGAGCCCCGAGCCCTTCCAGGGAGAATCTTTTAAGAGATAATTCCCGCCGCTACAGAGAAGACCACTATGACCTTTCCTTTGATGTTTTATAGAGCTAAGTTCTTATGAATAGTACCAACATAGACAGGGTGGACCCTTCCTGGTACTGCCCAGTTCCACACTGAGGCCTGGGGGGTAGTAGGAAGTATATCCAATCTAGATTGTATTGGACTACAGTAGAAAACTACAGTAGAAAATATGTTGGAATTTCAGGATCCATTAGAGTCGAACTAACTCATCTATACCCGCCACACCCTCCTTTAGTGTTTACACAAGAAATAGATCTCTTTGGCACAAAGCTATGTTATGTATACCCATAAAGATATGCACATAGCTTACACAGGAAGAGAGGCATCCCAACATAAAGATACAGAGCTAAGGAGTGGAGCATCACCCAACAATATATTATAAAAAGAAAAAGATATTTACAGATCATCATTCCTTGAGAATATAGGTAAAAAGTGCCAGAATCCCTAGGGGGTGCAAAGACATGGCTTGGTGGCAGTGTCTGTCTCAAATGTGTGAAATTGCCCTGGCAAAATCCTATATCGTTAAATGTGAATTACTGTGAGTGATTGATCCCTGGTGTCATAACAAATGAGACCTCAGGTGCCTACAAATAATTATAGTATCACAACCAAGTGTGTAACACAATGCACAATTCATCCTAACAATGCTAGAAGAAAAACAAAACTTACTAAAACATTAACAAATTAGAGAAATGCCTAAGATTGTGTAATACATCATAGGAAATTTGGATTACTCCCAATACTATAGTTATTTTAACATTGGAAATGTAATCAGAATATTTTGATATGAACACAGAAATAAAATGGTAAAATTGTTAGAATAAAAACTGTGAAAATTCAACATGTATTTGTTGGATGACTGCCCATCCACTTGCCCTGGATCTTTGCATTTGGGATTCCTCTCCTCCTCCTCCTTTTCTGCATAATCCATTTGC
Organism: Cryptotis parvus; assembly: GCA_021461705.1. Classification (NCBI taxonomy): domain Eukaryota; kingdom Metazoa; phylum Chordata; class Mammalia; order Eulipotyphla; family Soricidae; genus Cryptotis; species Cryptotis parvus. The sequence goes on from JAJIBD010030534.1 coordinate 48,240, forward strand.
ATATCTTTAGGCCAGAACTGTATGCCAAAGAGATCTCTTTCTTGTGTAAATGATACAGCAGGAGCTAAGGTGGAGAGAACCAGATCACAGGTAGTCCAATAGGTGGCCAATCAGAATGTACAAGGCAATACCTGGAGGTTGGGATTTGGCAGCAATAGGCACCCCAGGCCCTCCCTCTCTCTCTTTCTCTCTCTGGCCAGCCTGCTCCTTTGCCAACTCCCCTCTCTCCCTCCAGGTAGGGGTGGCATGCCCAGACACAGGGCTCAGTACAGGTAGGCAAACACAAGGCCAGACAAGGATAGGTGCAGTGCAGGGGCGGGCTAGGAGGCCTAGGGATAACAGATAGGACTGCATGCCCAGGTAGTGACAGGCACAGAGGACAGGGACCTTAGCCACATGCATGTGGTTTTGGCCAGAGGCTAGGAGAATGCACACAGGACAAACAGAGCAACACAGGAAGAGGACTGGGCCATCATTCATGGGAGGTGAGCAGACTATAGGACAGGAACAGGAATTCGTTCACGGATAATAGAGAAACCTAGACATTTAAAGATCTGGAATCAACTTTCAATAAACTTTCAATCTTCTGAGTTTTATATGCAAATCTTTCATAAAATTCTCAATAACCCACCAGTATAGGAAAAACTACTTTCACGTTAGCATAAACACAAAAGGAGAGTAGGGCTGGTACTTATAATCAGTTTGATTCTGATAATGGATCCTGGACATTCTCTCATCTTTTCTAACTATAAGCCCCAGTATCATTAAATTGCATATATTTCCTCATATCCCATGGTCCCTGAGAGGAACTGGATGATACTAGGAAGAGAACCACCCTGAATACGAAATGGGACTGCATGTAGGGAATATAGTTCCACAAAGATTAAGAAAAGTTGACACTATCTTATCCAACCTAAGAGAAGCCTGCAGGATCTCACAGTATGAAAGGCTTTTGATAAAGAGCAAAAACACTTACGAAATTACCCTGGAGCAGTGTAAACTGGACAAATGAACTTGTGGGAGATGGAGATACCAATCTAGTATGGGAGACATAGTCTGAATTAAATTATATGATGTGATTCCCCATGAAAATACACCCTATAAATATTTTATCTTGGGCAGGTTTTTTTTTTTTTATGCCATGCTCCCTCTACAGTGTTTGCATAAGAAACTGGTCTGGGAAGAAGGGAACAATGCTCTACATTAGCATGTCTTAAGAGAGCTGGTTTTGACTTTGTGAGGCCCTGCACACAAGATGCTTCTGCCTTTTAGCCAGAAGAGAAAGACAAAGTGTGAGTGAGCTCTGGATCAGTGTCTTTGGTCAGAGCACACGGGCATCTGTTGGGCAGCTATGGGTCTGTATAAATCTGTGAGCTGGTCTGATGGTGGAAGACTGCTTTTACTGTTGGTATGAAGAAGCTGGTAAGAGTGAAAGCTTTTGGATTATTTACACTGGACTCTTGATCTTTTATTCATCAGTCATCAGCCTCAGAGCATGACAAGGGAACCTGACAGACCCCAATATTGCTGGGGACCCATATGTCCCTGAAGTCTATTCACTATTAAAGAGAAAAATATCTCTGCAAGCTAGAACTAGAAGTTTTCAATGTACATATATATATATATATATATATATATATATAAAATGAGAGCTGGGTAACAGCAGGTAGAGTGTCACAAGGCACAACTGAACTTGGTTACTGGCACTGCCATTAACCAATTCCTCAAAGTCTGCCAAGATTATTCCCTAAGGGTAGAGCCATGAGTAGGCCCTGATCTTCATCAGGTGTGGCTCAAGACCTCACTCCTCACCTAAAAGAAAATGAAAGGATAAAGCTGTATTTGATGAATTTTTTGTGCATTTCTCTAATTTCAAAAATATAACAAAGATATCAACTCTTTTCAATTCTATCAAGTTCTATACTGATATCCTTGGTGCTATGATCAGTGCTAAATATGCCACTTCTCCCCAAAAATTCATATGTAAATTCATAGCCCCATTGATTACAGTTTAAGGAGAGAGATCCTTTGAGATTTGCCATGTCAGTGGCAAATCTTCTTTCTAGGCACCACACTCTGTTCATGAAAATATGAACAGAGTGTGGTGCCTTAGAAAAGAAGTACCAAAGAGCTCTCCATTACCTTCCACCAAGAAGTCATCATTGTGAACCAGAATACGTGTCCTCACCCATCTGGTAACACCTTGATTTTAGACTTTCTAGTCTTTACAAATATGAGAAATAAATTTCTAACATATATATATGAATATATATAGCTTCCTTAGTATAAACTATTTCACTATAGTGAAATAAACCAAGATAACTGAAAAGAAATATAACTAGTGTTTTATATATGTAAATGCAGTATTCATAGGAAATCCTATGGAATCTACAAATAATAGTAAACAAGGCAATGTTTAGTAGAACTAATATATTATTTATGAAGGTTGTAAGAAATAAAGTAGAGGTTTGAAGTAAGAGTATGCCGAGTAGGGTGACTGAATTGAATAAGCCAATTTCTATCCCAAGCACTCCATATGGTATCTCAAATATAGGCAGGAATGATTCCTGAGTGAAGATCCAGGAGTAAGCTCTGGGTGCTACTGGCTATGGCTCCAAAATAAAACAAAACAAGATGGTATATTTAAGATAAGTTGTATTTCTATATATTAAGATATAACTCAGAAAAATATATTTGCATTGCCATCAGTGTTGCAGTACCTTCCCAAAGCCTCTGCATCTGGCCTGGAGTTGCCTCCTGCAGGTCACTTTTAGATAGGAGGACAGTTTGAGTGTGGCAGTTTATCTGACCATGTATTCTATACTGTTCTGTATAAATATTCTCTCATGCTGCCACAATCATCATGGGACTAGCGAGATCTTAATTTGCCTGGCCACATTGGCTCTCTAAGTAATTAGACCACAGAGAAATGCTGTTTGCCTCCAAGCAAGCTAGCATAGTTCTCTGCTAAGTCAAAGCAAATATACAGTACAATCATGAAGAAGAGACTTCTGTGAAGGCTTGGATAAATATTTAACTATAGAATATTCTTTGGTACTGATGCATGCATGCCTTTATACTCTGAGACATGGTTCATCTCAGAAGTCCATCTTCCACTCTACCCTGCAGGGTCACTTCCAAGGCAGATCTTGACTGGGCAACATTAACATCTCAAAGGGCCTAGGTGAAGTCCTGGGAGAAATTACCTGAGGGAAATTGACCCTGATGGCTTTCCATTTGAGTGGGAGTTCTGGATTGCAGGGATATAAAACTAACCTGCTTCCTCTTGCTCTCTTTATTTCTCCCTTTCTGCTAGCACCTCTTCACTGTCTCCTGCAGGGCCTTAATACGTGGTGGCAGCCATCTTGGCCTACACATGGCTGGGGCCCAGCCAGGAACCCTAAGTTGGGGGTGTTTCATATTTCTGATTTGTATGCCAAACCTATATTAAGTAAAGCATTTTGAAACTGCATTGGATTCTTGCTTCTTTCTCCATTCGTCAGCCACCGATCCCCTGGGACAGAATTGGATCCGAATTTTGTGCAGGGTGCCTAACTTTCCTGCTCCGAATTTTGTGCAGGGTGCCTAACTTTCCTGCACATCAGAAATATCTAAAAATAGGATTTTTTTACTCTTTCGGGTCATAACTGATGTTGCTCAGAGTTTACTCCTGGCTCTGCACTCAGGAATTACACTGGTGGTGCTTGAGTGACCATATGGGATGCTGGGATTTGAACCTGGATAGGCTGTGGGCAAGGCAAATACCCTACCCACTGTACTATCACTTTGGCCCTAAAAATAATTTCTTTTTATTTTACATTTATTTATCTATTTTTGACAATTATAAAAATGTTCATGTTTGGGTTTCAAGCCATACAGTGTTCCAGAACCCATCCCTCCACCAGTGCCCACCTCCCACCACCAATGTCCCCGATACCCTCCCCTCCCTAGCCTGCCTCCGTGGCAGGTTCTCCATCTCTTTAAAAATAATTTCTTAAAAGTGCATAAAGTACAATATGTTAATGAAAAAATGTTTAATGGAAGTGTAAATTAAAGAAAAGAAATTTTCTTGAGTAGTAGATAGTGTCTGGAGGAGGACCCCAAATCTCCGCCTCCAAGTCTGACCAGTGTGGCCCCTCCCCAACGAGTGTGAGCAAAACCTTGGAGCAATGTTGGACTTGGACAGGGACTGGTCGAGCCCCTTACTGGGAGGTCAGCTCCATGGGTTGTTCCACGTGGGGCAGAGCGGGCGCAGCTGTGGGTCTGGAGTGGATGGGTCTGGATCTCTTCCGGGGTTGTCGACGGATCTGTGGTATGTTGGACTTGACCAGCTCCTGGCCGAATCCAAGGGTTCGCTCACATGTCGAGGGAGGGACCACACTGGCCGGACTTGGAGCGGAGATTTGGGCTCCTCTGCCCTTTCTTCCACCTCCATGCCAGCTACCCTGGAAGAGAGACCCATGCTAGACCCAAAGCTCTGTTGGTGCAGCTGCAGAGTGGCCACACAATATTCTTAGATAGTACTGATTTTAGGATCAGGTCCTTCCCAGGATCTTTCACATTTATACATTGTATACAGTTCTAGGCAGGTTCTGATACCCATCATCCCAGTAAGCCTAGCAAGAAGCCAAGAGCAACACACACATCATGAGGTCAGTCATTCTCAACATCCAGACTCCACAGTTCTTCAGAGCTCCATCCAAGAGAAAACCTGATCTTAACCCTTTAAGTTTCATCAGTAAATGCTTGAGATGAGAGCCTTCTACTGAGAGTATACCACCTACATGGCAGAGCCTGGCAAACTACCTGTGTTTTATTTGATATGCCAAAAACTAGTAACAATTATGGACCTCAATTCCATGACCTGAAGAATGGTTTGAGGCTCTTCCTGTCCCTGGAGCAAGCAGATGCCCTTGGGCTATACTTGCTTGCAACAGGAGGTATGGAGATGTTATTGGTGCTCTCTCTCGAGCAAATTGATGAACAACGGGAAGACAGTGATTCAGTGATGGGAAGATAGTATTGTTAGGATCAGTTTTTCCACCAGAGATTCAAATCAATCCTAATCAAAAGGTCTTGTAAGAAAAATAATATGCTGATTTTAAAATGTGTAGAAACACAATAGTCAAAAAATTTTTAATGAGAAGAAAATAAAAATTCATAAATACTTCATTTTCAGGACTTATAAGGTTACAGAAGTCAGAAAGAGCTTACATGATACTAGAAGTTTATTTGATTTTTTGACAAATATTGCAAACTAATTTAATGAGGAAATGACATGTACTAAAACAATAGAGCATGAGTTTGGGAAAAAAAATGATTATGCAATAGAAACCATAACATTAAAATGTAAAAGAGGGCCAGAGCGATAGCCCAGTGGGTAGGGCATTTGCCTTGCACGCCACCGCCCATGCTGTCCCGGGTTCAATCCCTGGCATCCCATATGGTCCCCGAGCACTGCCAGGAGTAATTCCTGAGTGCAGAGCCAGGAGAAACCCCTGACCATTGCCGGGTGTGACCCAAAAGCAAAAAAAAAAAAAAAAAAAGTAAAAAGAAACATTAAGGGTCTAAAAGAAAGCAGAAGGGAAGTAGTGGTTCAGTGTATACCTCACATGAATAAAATCTAGAGAAGGAAGGAAAACCTGGCTAGAAGCATTTTTTAGAAAACTTACAAAAAAACACTGTAATAAAAGGAAAATGCTGATAAATTGATCTTGTAAAAATTATTTTGAAAAAATTCACCATTAAGAAAACATGCAAGTCAAAATAAATATTCTCAATATTCACATATGATAAAAGACACAACAAATATATCATAATGTATGTAAACAGTTTTAAAACTTATTTTATCTTTTTTCTTAATTTGGGGGATGACACACACTTGGCATTGCTCAGAAGCTATTTATACCTGGCTCTATGCTCACGTGCTCCCCCTGGTGGTCATCAGGAGACCATATATGGTGCCAGGTTCAAAAAGTGATGAGCAGGATGTAAAGCAAGTATCTTGTACAAACTTTCTAGGATGGGAGGTTGGGAGGGAGAGAAAGAGGGGAGGAAAATGGGGCACATTGGTGCTGAGAAATGTGCACTGTTGGAGGGATGAGTTTTGGAACACTGTATGACTGAAACCCAATCATGAACAGCTTTGTAATGGTCTAGTGCATGGTGATTCAATAAGAAAATGATTAAGTCAGAAAAAAAATCCCACAAATTGGAAACTTTAATAAATAGCAAACCCATAGGATAAGGATCATATAAAAGGATTAAATAAAAATTTAATATCCTTATTCATTAAGAAAATATAAAACAGGATCATAACAAGATGCCATTTCACTCCAATAAGCATAATAAAAAGACATATTGAAAGGCATCTGCACTGCTTTTGAGAGTATGAAATGGTTAAGTACATAAGAGAATATCTGACAGTCTTCCATAAAGCTAAATATTTTGGTAACATATGGCCCAGGAAATCTACTCCAACTATCAATTCCACGTGAAATGATAACACATATAAACAAAAAAATGTGTACAAAGTTCTTGTTAATAAAACTACAAATTAGAACTCAAAATTAGAAAGTAACAGATCTCATGCCTTCCATGTCAAAGGCCTGGATTTGATATTCAGTAAGACACACACACACAGAGCAAATAACAATAAATCATATAAACATCATCAAAATCTTATTTTAAAAAATAATCATCCCAATTGGAAACCTAAATATTCATCAATAAGGTGAAGATATATGATAGAATATTACTTATCAATAAACTTTAAAAATTATCCAGCATAACATATATGAGAAAAATGAACCAGGTCAAAATTGTATATGACATTTATTTTTTTTCCCTTTTGTTTCTGGACCAGATCTGACTGTGCTCAGGGCTTATTCCTAGATCTTCACTCAGGGATTACTCCTGTCAGGCTCAGGAGACCATATGCAGTACCAAGAATAGAACCTGGGTCAGCCACCTGTAAAATAGGAATACTACCTGCTGTACTATTACTATCTTCCTGTTCATCATTGATTTCCTTGAGCGGGCACCCGTAACATCTCCATATGTCCTGTCTCATGCTAGTAGAGCCCAAGGGCACCTGCTTGCTCCAGGAACATAAAGAGCCTCAAACCATTCCATCAGGTCATGGGGATGAGGTCTATAATTGTTACCGGTATTTGGCATATCAAATACGACACGGGTAGCTTGCCAGGCTCTGCCGTGCGGGTAGAATACTCATCTCTAAATCCAGCATTTATTGATGAAGTGGTCATTCCAGCCAACTGTGATAGGCTGGTCTGCTAGGTGGAGTTCTGACGAGGGGAGGGGGAGGTGGAATTATAACGGAACGTGAAAGTGACTGATATGGGGCCAATACTTTTGTTTTCAAAGTGACAAAATCAACTCGTGATGAAGGTACGATCCATGAACATATGCAGCTGTTTGACCAAGTACAGAGAATTTTGTGGTGTGAGTTATAGAGGAACAACAACCAATTTAGAGAAGCGAGGCATGGCCGTTCATGCTATGATCCTTAAGTGATAAGTGATGGGCACTGGGAGTCACCTTGTCTCTCCATGTGAGCACCACTGACCCTGCTCTTTGCCACCGCTTGAACTTTCTGCAGTATCAATCATAATACCTTGAGGAATTTTTGTTGGAGTTTGACTAGTATAAATAACCTAAAAGTAAACAAACACTTGGTGAGGTGGCAAACACCTAGGGCACAGAGGATTATAAATGGAATAATCCTTTCATTGTTTCCTGGTAGGAAACTAGTTTTTTTTCTTGGTCATGCTCCAACTTCTTACCCTATCATGTTATTGATGACAGGCGACCACAAAACAGGAAAAAAAAGTAAGAATTAAAAAAAAAATTAGTGGGGCTGGAGAGACAGTACAGCAGTTAAGGCACATTCATGAGGCTGTGCTATTACTATGGTCCTAAAATTAATCTTTAATTATAGAAACCAAATTAATGAGTATCTTTAGAGATGTGATAAAACGACACTCTAAATTATATTAAATTATATTCGGATGGTAGCAAGTGAACTTTTCTTAAATGTTTTATTTACTGTTAATTTACTGTTAATTTATGTTAGGGTTTAACATAGGCAAAACCCTCTATAACATTGAAGCTAAAGGCATCCCAAAGATGAAACACCACTGACAAAGTAAATGGAAGCAAAGATAAACAAATGGGATTATATAAAACTGAAAAACTGCTGCAACTCAGAAGAAATGTTGACCAAGATACAAAGACAGACCACAGAATGGGAAAGAATATTTACCCAATGTCCATCTGATAAGGGGTTAATATCAAAGATATACAATATACTGGTAGAACTTTATAAGAAAAAAAAAACAACCCCTTACAAATTGGGGAGAAGAAGTGAACAGAAATTTCCTCAAAGAAGAAATTTGTATGACCAAAAGGCATATGAAAAAGTGTTCTTCATCATTAATTGAAGTATCAATCTATGAGTCTAAATGTTACTATGTTTTAGGGTAATGACAGCACATCCACCACCAAGTACCAGTCCACTAGACCCTTCTCTTCTATGTCTCACTTTTGAACTTCATTATGCAATCTCAGTTTTGTTAATTCGAATCTAAGGGTTTGGTTTCATCTTCATTCCTCTAAATATTACATGAATGATACTATCTGCTATTCATTTCTTTCTTTCTTACTTTGCTATCATTAAGAATGATGCACAAAATAAAAAGAGAAGGAAGAATTACAATCAATAAAGAAAGCATAAAATAAAAATAGAGAAGGAAGATAAAGTATAAAAATAATGGCTGTACTCTTCAACATGTGATGCTGGTAAAACTGGGCAGCTACATGTAAAAAATGCACTTAGACCTCTTTCTGATGCCATGCACAAAAGTCATATCAAATGGATTAAAGATCTCAATATCATACATGAATCTATAATATACATTGAAGAAAACATAGGCAAAACCCTCTATGACATCGAAGCTAAAGGCATCCCAAAGATGAAACACCACTGACAAAGTAAATGGAAGAAAAGATAAACAAATGGGATTATATAAAACTGAAAAACTGCTGCAACTCAGAAGAAATGTTGAACAAGATACAAAGACAGACCACAGAATGGGAAAGAATATTTACCCAATGTCCATCTGATAAGGAGTTAATATCAAAGATACACAATATACTGGCAGAACTTTATAAGAAAAAAAACCAACCCCTTACAAATTGGGGAGAAGAAGTGAACAGAAATTTCCTCAAAGAAGAAATTTGTATGACCAAAAGGCATATGAAAAAGTGTTCTTCATCATTAATTGAAGTATCAATCTATGAGTCTAAATGTTACTATGTTTTAGGGTAATGACAGCACATCCACCACCAAGTACCAGTCCACTAGACCCTTCTCTTCTATGTCTCACTTTTGAACTTCATTATGCAATCTCAGTTTTGTTAATTCGAATCTAAGGGTTTGGTTTCATCTTCATTCCTCTAAATATTACATGAATGATACTATCTGCTATTCATTTCTTTCTTTCTTACTTTGCTATCATTAAGAATGATGCACAAAATAAAAAGAGAAGGAAGAATTACAATCAATAAAGAAAGCATAAAATAAAAATAGAGAAGGAAGATAAAGTATAAAAATAATGGCTGTACTCTTCAACATGTGATGCTGGTAAAACTGGGCAGCTACATGTAAAAAATGCACTTAGACCTCTTTCTGATGCCATGCACAAAAGTCATATCAAATGGATTAAAGATCTCAATATCATACATGAATCTATAATATACATTGAAGAAAACATAGGCAAAACCCTCTATGACATCGAAGCTAAAGGCATCCCAAAGATGAAACACCACTGACAAAGTAAATGGAAGAAAAGATAAACAAATGGGATTATATAAAACTGAAAAACTGCTGCAACTCAGAAGAAATGTTGAACAAGATACAAAGACAGACCACAGAATGGGAAAGAATATTTACCCAATGTCCATCTGATAAGGAGTTAATATCAAAGATACACAATATACTGGCAGAACTTTATAAGAAAAAAAACCAACCCCTTACAAATTGGGGAGAAGAAGTGAACAGAAATTTCCTCAAAGAAGAAATTTGTATGAGCCAAAGGCATATGAAAAAGTGTTCTTCATCATTAATCATCAGGGAGATGGAAATTAAAACAACATTTCACACCACAGAGACTGGCACACCAGAACAACCAGTGCTTGGCATGGATGCGAGGAGAAAGGAACTTTCATTCACTGTTGGTGGGAATGTCAACTGGTTCAGCCCTTTTGGAAAACAATATGGACATTCCTCCAAAAACTAGATATTGAGCTCCCATTTGACCCAGCAATACCACTCCTGGGAATATACCCTATGGGCCTAGAAACACCATCTGCACCTCTATGTTCACTGCAGCACTATTCACAATAGCCAGAATCTGGAAATAACCTGAGTGCCCAAGAACAGAAGACTGAATAAAGAAGCCATGGTACATCTACACAATGGAATACTATGCAACCATCAGGAAAAAAGATGTCATGAAACTTGCCTACAAATGGATGAACAAGGAAATTATCACGCTTAGTGAAATTAGTCAGAATGAAAAGGAAAGATATAGAATGACTACATTCATTTGTGGGATATAAGTGTTTACCATTGTTGGAAACGTTAATGTCAGGCTAGAAGTGAGCATTGAACTTAGACAAAGGGATATATGTGATAACCCCTATATGTATGTATTACAAGCCACAATATATAAGAGGGGGAGAGAAGGGGCACAGAAAGAGAGAGAGAGAGAGAGAGAGAGAGAGAGAGGAGGGAAAAGAGCCTGATATAGAGGCAGGCTGGGGAGGGGAGGGAATCTGGGGACATTGACAATGGGAAAAGGGCACTGGTGGAGGGATGGGGTGCTGGAACACTAAATGACTGAAACCCAATCATGAACACATTTTTAATTGTATATCTCATGGTAATATAATAAAACTAATAATAAAAGATGGCTGAATAGACTACTGAGGATAATCCACAAGACGTTCTAAAACTAGATGCAAACTTTTGGTTATTTGGCATTATAAAAATGCTAAAATTAAGTTTAAAAATAAGATCATAAAACATTTAAATTTTGAAAAACAAACTTAGAAGTGAAATGATACAAATTAGCAAAGATAATGCAATGAAATACTTCATACATGGAGACTGGGCTAGAGTAATAGAAGAGTTAAAGTAATGTGTTGGGGAAGCTGCTGGAGTACCCGACAGTGCCAGGAAGCAAGTTCCCTCTTACCTCTGAAGCCGGCAGGGAATGGATGAAGACTCAGGAATCCGATACAGTTTTAAAAGGCTTTACTTATCACAGATTCAGGCATACAAATCAGCAATAGGAAAACCCTGAGCTTAGGATTCCCAGCTAAAACCCCAGTCATGTGTAGGCCAAGATGGCGGCCACCACGTGTAAAGGCCCTGTAGAGAGGAGACAAAGACAAGACTCCCAAGAAGAGTGCAAGCCCCAAAAGAGAGCCCCAAAAGAGAAAGACGCGAGAGAGGAAGCAGCCCTAGTTTTATACCCCTGCAACTCAAACCTCCCACTATTATGGGAAGCAGGGAGGGTCAAATGCCCTCAGGTGATTTCTCTCAGCACCTCACCTAGGCCCTTTTATATGCTAATGTCTTGAGTCAAGATCTGCCTGGAAATGCCTTTATAAGGTAGAGAAGGGGGTTTCTGAGATGGCATGTCTCTGTACCAAAGACTAATACTAATGCCAGTTAAATATTTCTCCAAGCCTTCATAAGAGTCTCGTCTACTTGGGTAGTTTTGCATTTTAGTTGCCTTTGAGTTATCAGGGAGCCATGCTTGCTTGCTTGGAGGCAAACAGCATTTCTCTCTGGTCTAATTACTTAGAGATCCAACATGGCCAGGCAAATATGCTGGTAAGATCTAGCTAGTCCCACGATGATTGTGGTAGCATGAGAGAATATTTATACCAGTCAGTACAGAATACGTTGTCAGATAAACTGCCACATTTAAACTACCCCTTATCTACAAAGTGATTTGCAGGAGGCAATCCAGGGCAGATGCAGAGGCTTTTAGTCTTTTAGGTGTCCTGCAACAGTAATGGAAATAGGAGATGAAAGGAAATTTAAATAACAAAAAAATTAAGAACTAAAAAGATTGAACATTTTAAGAAAAAAAATCCACATGTGTACTTTATAAGACCCCACCCACCTACAAAGATAACCAAAGCAATGAAAACAGAACGCATATATTTTATATCCAGCCAAATTGAATTTTATGTATAAAAAGCACAGGAGCAATAGCACAGTGGTAAGGCTTCTGCCTTGCCTGTGGCCAACCTGGGATTAACCCAGGCATCCCATAAGGTCCCCCAAGCCCCGCCAGGAGTAATAACTGAGTGCAGACCCAGAAGTAACCCCTGAGGATTTCTGGGTGTCACCCTCCCAAAAAAAGCACAGGAAACCATATTCAGTTTTTTTTAAAAGTCCTTTAACTGACATGCTAATAAGCTACTATTTAAGAATCTACTTTAGAATGACGTTCAGAAAACCTCAACGCTAGTAAAGACACTGGCATAGGACTGGTCAATCAGGGTTCTCAATGTGAAAATAATGTAAAATCTTGAGGCTAAATACTCTGCCCTAAAGTTAAATTGAAAGTGCTAATGTGAATCAGACATGCATTTTAATTTAGTCCTTTCTACTGGAAATTCCAGTTGTAAAACCAATTAGATGGTAATAAAGAATATTAGAACCCAGCCTCCACTCCACAAAGCCATGGTCCATGATAGACAGAGCTGCTGAGAAGAATGCCTTAGTCACGGTCTGGAGTAAACAAATTACAAAACGAAACTAGAGTGTAATGTGTATGAAAGCATCCCAAAAAGTTTAAAGGCAAACTTAAAGATGAATCATTTTTAAGTCAACAAAAATAATAACTACAAAAAATCAGAAATGAATAAGTATATGCTTAATTCAATAGGGTCATTTCATTACCTAAAAGAAAGATTTTTTTTTCTGCTGGAGGATGTTAGAGAAATGCTTCTGTATTGAATATTAAAAATATAAGAAAAAGAATTGTGCATTTACCTTATAAGTCATACATACTATTTAGTAAATGTGCCAAAAGAGGTAAGATTTTTTCCTTAAAGGCATTTTACGTAATAATAGAAAGTTGATCAAAATATTACATTTTTATAAAATGGTGATAAGTTCCATGTAAGTTCATCTGTTCGGGTACTGTTACAGAGTGTTAAACATGATATACTTACATTGGGAGAACTTACAACACCTGTGAAGTCATTTTTCAAAATATTCAAATTCGGCAGGTGATACCATTTCACCAAAACTCTTCAGCGCCACCCTCAAGAACATCATGCGACAATTAGAATGGGAAGGAATGGGGGTGAAGATAAATGGTCGGCAACTACACCACCTCCGCTTCGCTGATGACATCGTTCTAATAACACCAAACATTAGCCAAGTGGCACAAATGCTGGCTGACTTCGACCGAGAATGTGGAAAGATAGGTCTACAGCTGAATCTCAACAAAACTATGTTCACCAGAAGTGAAGTAGTTTCAGAGGCCCCATTCACTCTCAATGGAACAACCATCTCTGAATGCAGCAGTTATGTGTACCTAGGTCAAGAAGTCAACATAATGAATGACCTAAAACCTGAGCTGCGCAGGGAGGAAGAGAGCAGCATGGAATGCCTTCAAAAACATCGAAGAAATAGACAAAAAGACAAAGAACCTCCAGCTCTGGGCACATCTCTTCAACTCCACCATTTTCCCTGCATTAACATACGCCTCAGAGACTTGGGCCCTACGAAGCCAGATGAGAATGCTATTCGGGTCTCCCAAAGAGGAATGGAAAGAGCTATGCTTGGAATATCACGCCTCACTCAAGTGAAAGAAGAAATCCAGAGTTCAGACCTCCATCGCTGTTCCAGAGTCAGGGTCGCTGTCTCGTTTGCCAAGGCATAGATATCAGATGGGCTGGACATGTAATGTGATTTGGGGACGACTGCTGGACTAGAGCCATTACCTACTGGATCTTCCAGGATGTCAAAAGATCACATGGCCGCCCACCTACAAGATGGTCAGACTTCTTCATCAAGACCCTGAACGAACGGTTTGAGACTCTTTGTATTCCTGAAGCAACCAGATGCCATTGGGCTACACTGGCACGTGACAGGGTCAAATGGAAATGTTACTGGTGCCCGCTTGAGCAAATCGATGAATAACGGGATGTCAAGTGATCAATTCAAGTGATCAAGTGATTCAAATCTGAAACTGATTAAGCATCTAGAGATTAATTATGATGTGGAAAGAAATACTGAAGAATTATGATAATGGTTTCAACAGGATGGATCAGGAAAATCCAGATTTTGATGAAACTCCCTAGACTCCTAAATGTTAAATGTTTGTATCCCACAATTTCTCATACTGTAGTTTTAATCTTTAATATAATACTTGGAAATGGGAGTTTTAGGAAACTGTTAAGGATAAGAGGTGTCATGAGCATGGATTCTCTATGATGAGATTGGTGGTTTTTTTTAGAAGAGGAGGAAAAAAAAAACACCAGAGCTCTGCCCTACTCTCTTCTCTGCCAGTGAGACTACGGTGATAGTGACCATGAGGGAAGAGAGCTTTCACAGGCATTTTTTTTTTTTTTGCTTTTTTGGTCACTCACGCCTAGCAATGCTCAGAGGTTACTCCTGGCTCTGCACTTAGGAATTACTCCTGGCAGTGCTCAGGGGACCCTATAGGATGCCTGGGATTGAACCTTGGTCGCCCTATGCAAGATAAAGGCCCTGCCCGCTGGACTATTGCTCCAGCCCCTCACATACATCTTTTACACCATGGTCTTGGGCCTTTCCATCACCAACATTATAAGAAATGTTTTTAAGTCACCTAGTTATTTGTTAAATTGTTTGAAAATAAGACAAAGAGAAATGGTTTCATTTCTTTGAAAAAACAAATTACAAAGGGAAAAACGTGTTGGAAAGGGACAAATAAAAATGTAAGGGTCAGAATACACTTCAGTGGAAGCGCACATGCGTCGCATGTATGATGCCTTAGGCTTCAATATTCTGTGCATTTACAGGTGAAGGCACACACATACACACAGAGGCCTAAGTAATATTGTGTAATTATAATAGGTGGGTCACTACAAACAAATAATCACTATGAGATCTCTATTTTTTAAGGTGATCATTAGCTTACAGTACTATAACATTTCAGGGTATAGTTTAATACCTCTTTATGTATATGGCCCAAACACGCACAACAAAGTCCTTTCACCACCCTGCCACCTACTTGCCTACAAACCCCCTCCATTCCTTCTGAGAACTGTCACAGCATTCACTAGCAATTATTTTACTGATTTTTTTTTGTCAGATCGTATTTACCCATTTTTTAAGAAAAACTTTCAACATTGTTTTAAATGCTCTACTGGACATTGTTTTTAACTATATTAAAACATGTTAACTATATTAAAACATGTTATACATTTTTCATAGATAATTCAAACACTAGTCAGACTTGCAATGTAAAGATAATGCCCAATGAAAACATATCCTTATATTATGACTTCATATCAAAGCAAACCAGATGGCAAAGGGGTTTAAAGTTAGAAAAGAATCCCAACGGACTGTACTGGTGGTTTTGGTACTATGGTGGAGGTGTGGTACATAGATTTTTCAGAAATATAAAACTGTGACTCTAAAAAAAAAACAGATTTTTGGGGCGGGAGTGATAGCCCAGCGGGTAAGGCGTTTGCCTTGCACACGGCCGGCCCATTCCGCGCCCAGGTTTGATCTCTGGCATCCCATATGGTCCCCCAGTACCGCCAGGGAGTAATTCCTGAGTGCAGAGCCAGGAGAAATCCCTGAGCATTGCCGGGTGTGACCCAAAAAGCAAATAAATAAATAAATAAATAAATAAATAAATAAATAAATAAATAAAAAAATAAAATTAAATAAATAAAAAAAACAGATTTTTAAGCCAACATTACTTCACTAAAAACAATTGAAATATAAAAGAAAATATTAAATTACTATAGCATTGAAAACAAATATACTCAATTAAAACAAAATCAAATAATGTTTTATTTATTTATTTTTTATATATTTTTAAATATTTTATTATACCACCATGAGATATACAATTGCAAAGATGTTCATGCCTGGGTTTTGGTCATACATTGTTTCAGCACCCATCCCTTCACCACTTCCCTCAAATAATGTTTTAATCTATGATAAATTTTACTAATGATAAAACGGTTTAATTTCCTAATTGAAAGCGGCCATGCCACAAAATGAGGGTTATATTATTCCAAACTTTCATCTGCTTTTTAAGGCTGCTCTCTCCCTGGAAACCGCATGTATGACTCAAAGATTTTTTTTTTTTTTTGTACAATAAGATGATTCTGGTAATTACTCTTAAATGGCTTATTTTTTTCTTTTTTGGTTCACCCCCGCGATGCTCAGAGGTTATTCCTGGCTTTGCACTGAGGAATTACTCTGGCTATGCTTGGGATATGGAATGCTGGGGATCAAATCCAGGTCAGGCACATGCAAGACAAATGCCCTACCCTAGCCCCTAAATGGCATTTTCTTGACATAAGTTATGCTTTAAATGGAGACACATGTTTTCTACAATTGACATATTTAAAATATTGTTAGTTTTTGCTACCAATTATTTCCCACCTATGATCAAGATTTATCCCTGATAAGCTGTATATAAATGCTTGAATGTAAATTCATTTCTTTGGCAACACTGTTCTGTTTAAGGCCTAGAAGAGACTATTAAAGCTTTAATTAAATCACAGATTAGCAGGTAGTAGCCATGTATAAAGCACCATGAATAGGAATGCAAAGTTAACAAAGCAAAATGGTGCTTTATCCAATTACTTCCTCAAGAAGTGTGTCTATTGAGTAGACAAAAGATTCAATGTCCAGAACAAAGAAATAAGACTTAAGCTTACGCGCCAGTCTGCAGGCTTATTGGTGTTCACAGACCTGGACCTCTCTCTCAACAGCTGCTCTACTATCATAGAGGCTTCAAGAAGAGTAAATTTTTCAGTGATAATGTTCAGATATTTATTCTTCTACAACCTGAAAGCATATCTAAAATAACCTAATAGGAGACTTTGATGATGTTTGGCAGCCCACCAAAATAATTCTGCTTAGAGAAAAAAGGAGTTATTCACAAAGCAATATGGAGTAACCTAAAGATAAGCTAATTTTCAAAGTCACAGCTATTTTCACTTTACTTTTAATTTACTGATGTTAAATAGACTTTCCTGGACCAATTAAAATAACAATACTACTACTACTACTACTACTACTACTAATAATAATAATAATAATAATAATAATACCAACCAATTATTCACTGACTTCTTTTCCCCACCAATCTGGTTGATTTGGATTGTTACTCTTCACTGGCTGGGATATACTTTACCAAGTATCCAAATAACTCTCTTTCTCTCCTTTTAGATTTATACTCAAACATAACTATATCAGAGAGATACTTCAAAAAGTCAAAGAAACAATGCAGCACTGAGCTTATCTAATATTCCTGATTTTCTCCACAGCATTAACTGTCACCCTGAGTATGAGATATTCTGTATACCAGTGTACTAAAAGTATTCCTCCACTAGGGGACATTCTTTATCACTTGATCACTTGAATCCCGTTATTCATTGATTTGCTTGAGCGGGCGCCAGTAACATTTCCATTGGACCCTATTACGTGCCATTGTAGCCCAATGGCATCTGGTTGATTCAGGAATATGAAGAGCCTCAAATCATTCCTTCAGGGTCTTGACAAGGAAATCTGACCATCTTATAGGTGGGCGGCCACGTGATCTTTTGACATCCGTGGGATCCAGTCGGTAATGGCTCTAGTCCAGCGGTTGTCTCCAAATCGCATTACACGTCCAGCCCATCTGATTTTCGATGCCTTGGCAAAAGAGACAGCATCTCTGATTCTGGAATAGCGACGGAGGTCAGAACTCCGGATTCCTTCTCTCACTTGAGTGAGGCATGATATTCCAAGCATAGCTCTTTCCATTCCTCTCTGGGAGACCCGAATAGCATTCTCATCCTGCTTTCATAGAGCCCAGGTCTCTGAGGCGTATGTTAATGCAAGGAGAACGGTGGAGTCAAAGAGATGTGCCCGGAGCCAGAGGTTCTTTGTCCTTTTAGCTATTTCTTCGATGCCTTTGAAGGCATTCTATGCCGCCTCTCTTCTTCCTGCTCAGCTCAGGTTTTAGGTGGTTCATCATGTTGATTTCTCAACCTAGGTACACATAACTGTTGCATTCAGAGATGCTTGTTCCATTGAGAGTGAATGGGGCCTCTGAAACTAGTTCATTTTTCATAAACATGGTTTTCTTTAGATTCAGCTGTAGACCTATCTTTCCACATTCTCGGTTGAAGTCAGCCAGCATTTGTGCCGCTCGGCTAATGTTTGTTGTTATTAGAACGATGTCATCAGCGAAGCGGAGGTGGTGTAGTTGCCGACCATCTATCTTCACTCCCATTCCTTCCCATTCTCTCACATTCTTTATACTTTAAAAATATTTTCTGTTTTCTATTTTAGTATTGGTTCCCATAAAATTATGAGACAACACATGACCTTAATAAATTAAAACCACTATCAATAGCTAGAGGTCTGCTGATTTACGTGAATCAATTTCCCCTTCCACCACAAATATAGCTATACTGTCAGTAAACTAATATCATGTATCATAATTATGAATTATTGTTTTTTATTCTACTGCAGCTCTAACTGGATAGATAGGATCATGTAATCTGTTAATTTCTGTTCTCTCTAATGTCAACAAATTTGGGAACCATAGTCCACCCTATCCTGCTCATCTGCCCAAGATGGCAATTCCAGTTGCCTTCAGACATTCCTATATTTGTACAAATGGGTGAAAGTGAAGCATATGGTGAAACTGTTCATTAGAGACACTGTGGAGATATTTTTCCCAGTGTGAGTCTAAGATAACCTTCCTGATTTTTCTGTGATGGTCATCCCTCTCTAAATAACCAATATAGTTTCACTTTGGAGTACAGCACAATAGATTAGGCATTAATAAAAGTCATATACAGAAGAAGAATTTCATATTTAAAGTTAATTTAAGTCATATATGCAGAACAAGAGCTTAAAGCATCTTGGCATTTATATGAAGCCAAGAGAGCATACAAGTTTATATGAACTGCCAAGAATCATCATCATAAATCTCCCATGCTTTGCCTTTCCTCATTGTGCAATATTGAATTTTGCAATATTACTCAGCACAAACTAAAATCTCAAGAGAAAAATGAAGATTTGGCAAAAATCTTCTATAAGTAACTGCAAATTTTAGAATCCTAAATCACCAGAAAGAGATAAACATGATACCCTTAAATGTATGTATTGCAAACCACAATGTGTAAGATAATGGAGAAAGACAGAAAGGAGAAGGGAAAGGAGAGAGGATGACGAGGTGGGAGAAAGGAAGGGGGAGGAGGAGAAACAGTAACATAAATCAGAATGGGAAAAAATATTTGCACATAAGGGACTAATATCCAAGATCTCTAATGTATTCACAAAATTCAGTAACAAAAAATTCCAGCAGCCCCACTCAAAAATGGGGAGAGGGAAACACTTCCAAAAGAAGACGGATGAACAACAGGTATATGAAAAAGTAATCACTGCCACTTCTGATTGAGGAAATGCAAATCAAAACAATGACATGATATCGCACAGCAGTTAGTACAGCATATCTTAAAGAAATACGAATATACTCAGTGTTGGCAGGGTTTTGGTGACAAAGGAACCCTTTTACCATTGGTGGAGAAGTCTCAGAAACATAAGACTAGAAAGTTCTACTGGTATGACTCAGTAATACCACTTATTGCTGTTTCCTCTTGCCCCAACACAGGGATCTTAATTTAAAAAGACATATCTATGTGCATTGAACTACTTAGCACAATAGCCAAATGCCAAACTGTGGATAAATTGATTAAGAAGTTTTGGAATATATGCACAGTGGAACACTATGCAATTGTGAGGAAGAACAAAACCATTTGATTTATCACTATGAATTAGAAGACATCATACTAAGTCAAGTAAGTTAGAAGGAAATGGACAGATGCAGAATGACCTCTCGTGTATGTGTGATTTAAAGATTCATAGTAAGATAGCAACAAATATTAAAAGGCAACAGAACTAGACAGCTGGTCCTCAGAACAGTATATCGAGAGAAGAAGTTGAATGGGAGGGGACTCTGGGACCTTGGTAGAGAAAAGTGGGTAAAATGTTGGTAAGTCCTGTGGTTGGAATAATATATGCAGGAAATCATTAACTGTACTATAAGTCACAGAATATCAATAAAGATTAAATTTTAAATTGAAAATTATATATTTGGGATTGGAGAGATAGTTCTACAAGTAGGGCTCTTGCCTTACACGGCGAACTTAAATTTGATCTCTGGCAGTGTATATGGTCTCCCAAGTCCTGGAAGGAGGGATACCTGAGTGCAGAGCCGAGAGAAAGCTTGGTCTGAGATCTCAGCAACCAACAAGCGACTAGAGAGTACACAGAGGATGTTCATACATCATCAGACAGAAGGAAGGTGGAGAAAAATGCTTAGAGGATACAGTCTGAATGTAGATACAGATAGCAGAATTGCCTGCCCACCTAAAAGCCTAGAGAGGAAGAGCAAAAAGAAGATAAATATTCAAAAGTTTGACTCAGGTAAAGTCTATATAGAGCATCTGGATTCTTTCACATGGACTAGACCTCTACGATGAGGACAGTAGAAAACTTTAGACCAGGGTTTCTCAACTAGGGCCTATATTAAGAATTTGAAAAAGAGGAACAGACAGAGAGTGAGGGAAGGCGAGAAATAGAAACAGGAGAAGAAATGGAAAGGGAGAATGAAGAGGAGGAGGAGGAAAAGAAACACATCATAAACTATTTGACACCATTAAGAAAAGCAACATAAGAATAACCATATCTTGGGAGGGAAAGAGGGAAGAAATAATAAGGTTTATTTAAAAACACAATAGCAGAAACTACTAAAACTTGGGGAAGGAAGGGAATATACAATTTCATGAAACTAATGATTATCATTGGTTATTTAAGTTCAAAAGAACTTCACCAAGACAAACAGTATTGGAACTCTCAATAAAAAGAAAGAGTACTGAAAGTGAGTAGGAAAAAAAATTAAGCTACTATCATTAGATTTTCATTAAACTTTCATCATAAACTCGATATGGCAAGAATAAAGAGAATGACATCATAATATCAAGATTAAAAATTTCCAGCCACAAAGCCAGAGAGATAGCACAGAGGGTACTATACTGGATAGTACAGAGCTTGCCTTGTACACGGCCTGCCCAGCATTACATATGTTCCCTACAGCACCACCAGAGGTAATTTTTGAATGAAGAGCCAGAGCAACTTCTGCACATTGAAAAGCATGACCCCCGGGGCGGAGCAATAGCCCAGGGGGTAGGGCATTTGCCTTACACGGCCAGCCAATGCCGGCCCAGGTTCGATCCCGGCATCCCATATGGTCCCCCGAGCACGCCAGGAGTAATTCCTGAGTGCAGAGCCAGGAGAAACCCCTGAGTGTCGCCGGGTGTGACCCAAAAAGAAAAAAAAAAAAGAAAAAAAAAGCATGACCCAAAACCACAAAAAGTAAAAAAATTCCTGCCAAGCATTCTATATCCATTTTTTCCTTTAGAAAGCAGGTCTTGACTCTGGCGAATTAGCATTAGAAAGGCCTGGGCTGGTTCCTAAACCTGGAAGTGATTGGCTTTGGGCCTGACTCAGACCCATCCTAGTGGGTTGGGCAGGGCCTAATGGGATATAAGATCTCTCTCTCTCTCTCTCTCTCTCTCTCTCTCTCTCTCTCTCTCTCTCTCTCCCTCTCTCCCACCCTAGTGGGTTGGGCAGGGCCTAAAAGGGATATAAGATATCTCTCTCTCTCTCTCTCTCTCTCTCTCTCTCTCTCTCTTCTCTCTCCCTCTCCCTCTCCCTAGCTAGATTCATGAGTATTCATCATCTGCTGGCTGCTGGTCCCTTGGGACAAAAAGGGATTCGATCCTGCTCCCTAATATTATTGTGAAATGCAGGTGTGCCCCAACTCAGCAGCAGTGTTTCTGACACTATTTGACAAAATAAAAGAACTCCATACGCAGCTTGACTCTTATGTATGAGTGAAAATAAAGATATTTATGCAATGAATAAGCAAATAAAGTTGGAGCTTGCCAATAACAAATGTCCCTTACAAAAATAGTTAAACACGGTACTACTATCTAAAATTATAATATAAGGCAAGTCTGCCAAAATTAAAGATAAAAACCCAACCATAAAACAAAGAAAATAACAATAACAAACTGTCAGAAAGTAATTATCACACTTAATGTAAATGGTCTGACTTCACCAACCAAAATCATAGAGGAGGAAGATGAATTAAGAAGGAAAAATCAAATATATATGTAGATGCTGCCTACAAAAAACTCATTTAAGATATGATCACATTATAATTAGAGACAGAAATGGATAATGTATAGAAAGAAAGGCAGGGATAACTATACACACAGTGAGACAAAATTGTATAATAGCTATCAATTAAAAAGGAAAACAATTATTAATATTTTGATAATAATATAGCAGTACCCAAATACATATAGTACATATTAATTGGCCTTAATAAAGACATTAATATATACAACAATAATAGAAGTTGACTTTAAAACACCATTCAAACAATTGACAGATCTTCTAGACAAAAACACAAAGGAAACAGAAATCTTAGATGACAAGTTAAGATAATTTGGACCTAATTAAAGTGTGCTAAAAATCCAGACCTCAGAATACATACTCTTTTCATGTTTTCAGGAACACTGTCAAGGACAGATCATTTTATGTTGGAACACCAAACAAGTCTCAATAAACTTATGAAGAATGAAATTGTATCTAGTATCTCTTTTTGGGCAATAATGGTATAAAACCAGAAGCTAAACCGAAAGAAGAGAGATATACAAACTTGTGGACAATAACTAAACTGTTACTAAACAACTATTTGATTTATGAGGGAATCAAAGGTTAAATTAAAATATCTAAAAGATGAATAAAATATAGACACAATTTAGCAAAACTATGAGTCAACAGAAACAGTATGAAGAGGGAAATTTATAACAGTGCAGCAAACCAATATAAGTGCTAAGTTTATAACAATACAGCCTATCACAAATAAAAATTCTAATATTACAATAAGAAACCTAGAAAATAAAAAGGACAAAGCAAAAGTTAGTTAATGGAAAGCAATAATAAAAATTACATGAAAACAAGAAGTAGAGACCCAAAAGGACAATCTAAGATTAATCAAAGAGATAAGTTCCCAAGAAAAATTTAGCAAAATAGAGAACCCTTTTTAAAATTGAAAAGTTGTGAAAACATCTGAATATATATTATATCTACATTACCCTGATTTTTATATCAGGCAGGGGCATCACAAATAATTTAAATTATAGAACACTGTATGACTAAAACCCTGAACAGCTTACAATATTCTATCTCATGGTGATTCAATTAAAAAAATAAAAGAAATTATCAGCAAACATGGATCTCCAAAATGTTCCCAAAGATCAATTTCAGGGGAAATAAAATTAAGTTATAGATCAAGATCTCTGATGAACATAGATGCAAAAAATCCTCAACAAAATATTGGAAAACTGAATTGTGAATCCAATAGTGGATATTATAGCCTTAGACAGTGATATATTTCACACAACAAATTCTATTTGATATATAAAAAAGATGAAGCTCTGTCATTTGGAACAATCTGGATTAAATAAGAGGTAATTAAGAAGAGGGAAGTAAGCCAGTTTGCAAAAGACAAACACTACATTTATTCATATATGTATGAAGAGAGAGAGAGAACAGGGTACAAAATAAAACAAAAAAATTGTGGGGGTTGGGGAGCAGTACACCAGGTAGGGTGCTTGCCTTGCCCTTAGCCAACCTCCTCCCCAATTTTTTAATTGAAAGACCAATTTGTGATTATATGTTAGAAAGGCAAAATTATTATTATTAATGTAGTATATACTGCTCATTTTCAATGATGAACACCTAACACATAAGATATATGTAGTACAACAGCACTTCAATTAAAACTGTATTTATTATCTCCGTATTATAAATCACTTTCATTTAATTCTATTCAAATATGCTTGCACATTAGAAAAGACTGCATTATGTACTCTGTATTCTTGACCAGTTTTTTGATTCCCAGAGCATATCCAAAATATAAATAAAAGTTAATATACTGTTCTCAATTATTAAATATATTTTATGAGTGATGCTCTGTGGGTATATCTGCATTATATTCTCACTTATATTCATAAGATATCTTATGTGATATACTCAGAAGTGAAAAAGCTGAGTCAGGAATGATATAGTCATCAGCCATTCTGGTTGATATGAAGGAATTCTGTTAATGACAATGCTTATGCTCAGAAAAAATTTAAGCAGATGGTTAATTTTTACTGATTTATCAGTTTATATTTGCCCTGTAGTTATTTTTGTAAACACAAAGTAAGTTTGAACACCATTTCACATATTTATTTGTTCTTTGTATCTTCTATTAGGAAAGCAATTTTTTCCTAATAGGTTGCCACTATGTTCTCTTATTTAAAAAAAACCTGCCATTTAGGCAGGACGTGGGAGGGGGAAGAAATTGGGAACATGGGTGGTGGGTGATGGGCACTGGTGGAGGGCGGGGTGCTGGAACACTGTGTGACCGAAACCTCAAGCATGCATGAACAACGTTGTAATTGTATATCTCACGGTGGTATAATAAAATGTTTAAAAAAAAAAGGACTGGAGATAGTACAGTGAGGCAGGTGCTTGCCTTGCCTATGCCAACTGCAGTTATATCCCAGCACTCAATATGGTCTCCCTGAGCCATTCCATGAGTCAGGAGTCAGCCCTTAGCACTGCTGTACATGGCCAAAGAAACAAACAAAAATAAAAACAAAATTTAATTTTAGTCACCCTGATTTATGTGAGGAAGAATACTGAAACACTGACAAATATATGCTGTATGTCCTCAGTTATTCCACAAAGAAAGTTAGACATTTTTAAGTGGATTGTACCCTGATCAACCACAAAAATATCCAGGCATTTTAAGGAGAGTAGGACAAAGGGTTTAAGCAGTTACTAGTACGCTTTTTATGACCATCAAAAAAGTGTTGATGACAATATCAGAACATAATGGAATACTGGATAAAGTAAACTGTTATCTGGAGACCCTCTGAGTCTACAGACCTTCTAGCAATTACTCTGAGAGCACATTTGTGACTACACTAGTGCAGTGGGAATAATACCTAAATTTAGTTCTTTGTTCATGTGTTGTTTTGAGCCACACCTTTATGTCCCCTCCTGTTAATGTTCATAGAACACTGTGGTACCAGGGATGCAACTGGAGCAGGGCTCAAGTAAAAGCAAGAGCCTAAAGCCCTGTGTTATTACCCTGTCTCTCTCCTTTGTTCTTTTTGATATTAACTATTATTTGAATGTACAATTGTAAGTAGCGTCTTATTTCTAGACTGCCTTTTCATTTCTTAGGTAGATTTCTGTGTAAAAGGCTTTTCAATTTGATGTGATCATATATTTAGTCTTGCTTTTATTTTCACTATTAACAAAGCTGCATGCCCTCTCATCCTCTCTCTGTCTTCTACATATTAATATAGTTAAAATTAACACCAACAAATCCATTTTTTACTAAATACCCAATATTGTGCTTCAAATAAGTGATACACTCTTCAATTTTGTCCTGTAATTGTATTTTGTGGGTCACACCCGCAATGCTCAGGGGCTACTCCTGGCTCTGCACTCAGGAATTACTCCCGTTGCTCAGGGGACCATATGGGATGCGGGGATCGAACCAGGTTGGCTGCATGCAAGGCAAATGCCCTCCCTGCTGGACTATCACTCTGGCCCCCTGTAATTGTATTTTAAATTAGCAAAAAAATGTTTCTAAAGTAATAATACAAGAGAAGTTGGTTATTTAGAACTATACATTTTAAAAAATTATAATTAAAATATTATATAGACGTCCATTTCCTCATTCCTAATATATTTTTTGATTTTGAACTACAAAACATCAAATGAAAAATAATGCTAATGACTTAATTGAGTATGATAGTTAATGTCTGAACATTTATTGAATCAGTAAAAAATTATAGCACCACGTAGCTTCTTGCTACCTGAACAATTATCTGGGCATTTCTATTGAATTATTATAAAGCAAGAAAACATGAAGTTTGCTTAATAAAAATAAGAATCATAATTATTGTGACCGCATATGCATTTAATTAGGGAAGACAGGGAAGAGATTTTCTTCTCTAGTTTTCAGATTAGGAATTTAAGCATGTATATCTATAAGACACTTTTTCCTAAAACAGTACTGGAGGACCTAATGAGCTCAGTTATAGAACAGTAGAGTGCAGTAGATATAAAGGGGTTTCTTTGCTCAGTTATGGATATTCTAGCTTAATATTAGAATGCTCTAATATTAATATCTAATAATATTAGATTTCACTATCACTATCACTATCTTCCCGTTCATCATCTATTTGCTAGAGCGGGCACCAGTAATATCTCCATATGTCCTGTCTCATGCTAGTAGAGACCAAGGGCATCTGCTTGCTCCAGGAACATAAAGAGCCCAAAACCATTATATTAGGTCATGGGAATGACCTAATATAATTGTTACTGGTATTTGGCATATCAAATACTAAATGAGGATCTTGCAAGGCTTTCCATGTGGGAGGCATACTCTTGTAATCACCACCAAATATAGCATTTATTGATGAACCGTGTGGCTGCTTGCAGCCGCACGAGCCAGGCTGTGATAGGCTGGTCTGCTGGGTGGAGTTCTGACGAGAGGGAAGTCCAGATGTGGACAATGGCAGCCCCCATGGAGTGGGAGGGGGCGTCTGGCTTGTTGTGAGGCTCTGCTGGGGTGGCGGGCCAGGGCTAGAACCCGCCATCCCTCCCGGGTGCCTCATGAGTGGCTGGGCACAGGGAGAGCAAGTAGCAGCTCTGGCCCATGTCTGTGAGTCTCTGGATCAGCATACCTGGGCCGGATTGCAAAAAACCTGCTGCAGAGTGGGTGTTGATGATCTGGGCTTTGATAGGCTGATCTGCTGGGTGGAGTTCTGATGAGAGGGAAGTCCGGATGTGGAAAATGGAAAATATAAATATTTTCCACTTATTTCCATATAAAAATGTGGAAAATATAAATATTAGATTTATAGTTTAATATTTGGAATAATAATTTTGGGGCCAGAGAGATAGTACAGCAGTAAAGGGTGCTTTGTCTTGCACACAGCAGACTCTCCGTACTTTGAGTGTCTGGATTCCAGCACACCACATGGTGCCTGGCATGGTATGAGGAGTACACCCTGCAGTGGAACCTGGTTGGATTCTGGAACACCATATGGTACTGGGCATGCTATAAGGAGTGAACCCTGAGAGCAGAATCAGAAGTAAGCCCTGAGTACAGTAAGAGAGAAAGAGGGAGGGAAAAAAGGAGGGAGGAATGAAAGAGGGTAGGTAGGAAGGAAGGAAGGAAGGAAGGAAGGAAGGAAGGAAGGAAGGAAGGAAGGAAGGAAGGAAGGAAGGAAGGAAGGAAGGAAGGAAGGAGGGAGGGAGGAAGGAAGGGAGGAAGGAAGGAAATGGAAATGAAAGGGAAGGAGGGAAAAGAGACAGAACAAAGGAGGGACTGGGGAAGGGAAAGGAAGAAAAGAGAAGGAAAGAAGATTTTCTAGTTATTATTTTCAAATGATTTTTATTTTTTTAAATTTTAAACACCTATGTATATTTTTTTTCCTATTTTTTTGATACCACTGTGAGATATACAGTTATAAGGATGTTCATGTTTAGGTAAAGGATTTGTATTTTTAACTTATAAATGACAGAAAATTATGTATTATCCACATAAATCATGCTTTCAACTTTCATTTTAAGAAAGCAAATAAAAAACAATTTTAAAAGTGTGAACATGAGGTATTTATATACCATTATAACACCAAAAAAAAACAAGTAAAGAGTTACTTCCAAATATTTTATTTCCAGATCTTTATCAGATCTTTTATTCTGTTTACATGAGGTGTTTCCAATATGAAACTCTTTTTCATTTTCTGTTGTATCTCTGTAGATCTATCACTATTCAGTAATTAATTCTTCACTAACTCAAATTCTTTACTTTTTTTTACTGAGTCAGTGAAGAATTAATTACTGAATTAATTAATTCAGTAATGTGCGAAGAATGGCAAGAAGAATGCCATGTGTGAAGAATGCCTAGAGATGTAAATTCTCCCTCGGGCATGTGTGAAGAATGTCGAGAGAGAAAAAGCCACAAAAAGAAGCCTGTCTTCAAAAACTCTTTAGCTCATTCGCCAACATGGCAAGGCGTGAGCCTCAGGTGAACAATTGCTAACATCCAAGCTTGCAAAGAAGTGCAGAGAAGCATTAAAGAAGACCTCAAAGAGAGAAGAGAGAAATACTGGAAGATGCAGCAGAAGCCGGGAAAAGCATTCGCAACGCCCGCCTGTCCTTCACCAACTATAAGACCAAGATGACTGCCCCTCCAACATCTTGATGGATCTATCACATCTTTGAGAAAGGCAACGGAGAAGATTTCCATGACTTCTACTAAGATCTCTTTGATAGGAACGTACACCTGCCTACATACCAAATTCCTCAGGATGGATATGTCGTTTCCAACTTTCTCCCTTCTGAAATGCGACCACGCCATTTCATTGGTAAGAAGGGAACAGCACCAGGCCCAGACAAAGTCAGACCCGAACACCTGAAATCTACCTTCAGTACTCATCAATACACTGGCTTGGCTCTTCACACGCTACCTCTCTGAATGCAAGGTGCCCTCCAAATGGAAAACCAGCAGGACAGTTCTACTGTTCAAGAAGGGAGACATTCACGACATCGGAAACTATCGCCCCATCTGCTTGTTGTCTGTCATCTACAAGCTGTTCACTTGAGTTATCCTGAGCAGGATTTGCAGCACATTAGATGAAGGAAAACCATGCAAAGCAAGCTGACTTCTGGAAAGGATTCAGCACAATTGACCATATCCACACAGTAACCAAGCTCATTGAAGTTTGTAGGGAGTTCAAGATGCCACTCTGTCTCACGTTCATTGATTTACAGAAAGCCTTTGATTCTGTGGAGACTGAAACGGTCATTGAAGCCCCTAGCCAAACAGGGCATTCAAACCCAATACATCAAGAGCCTTCATGAGCTGTATTACGGATTCACCACCAGGATCTCACCATTCTACAAAGAAGTGATCTTCGATGTAAAAGAGGGGTTCGGCAGGGTGATACCATTTCACCAAAACTCTTCAGTGCCACCCTCGAGAACATCATGCAACAATTAGAATGGGAAGGAATGGGAGTGATGATAGACGGTTGGCAACTACACCACCTCCGCTTCGCTGATGACATAGTTCTAATAACACCAAACATTAGCCAAGCGGCACAAATGCTTGCTGACTTTGACCGAGAATGTGGAAAGATAGATCTACAGTTGAATCTAAACAAAACTATGTTCATGAGAAATGAAGTAGTTCCAGAGGCTCCATTCACTCTCAATGGAAGAGACATCTCTGAATGCAGCAGTTATGTGTACCTAGGTCAAGAAGTCAACATGATGAATGACCTAAAACCTGAGCTGCTTAGGAGGAGGGAGAGAGGCATGGAATGCCTTCCAAAACATTGAAGAAATAGACAAAAAAGACAAAGAACCTCTGGCTCCGGGCACATCTCTTTGACTCCATAGTTCTCCCTGCATTAACATATGCCTCAGAGACCTGGACCCTATGAAAGCAGGATGAGAATGCTATTCGGGTCTCCCAAAGAGGAATGAATGGAAAGAGCTATGTTTGGAGTATCACGCCTCACTCAAGTGAAAGAAGGAATCGGAGCTCCGACCTCAGTCGCTGTTCCAGAGTCAGGGTCGCTGTCTCATTTGCCAAGGAATCGAAAATCAGATGTACTGGACATGTCATGCGATTTGGAGATGAAGCGCTGGACTGGAGCCATTACCAACTGGATCCCACGGATGTCAAAAGATCAAGTGACCGTCCACCTATGAGATGGTCAGACTTCTTCGTCAAGACCCTGAACGAACGGTTTGAGGCTCTTCGTATTCCTGAAGCAAGTGGATGCCATTGGGCTACACTGGCACGTGATAGGGTCAAATGGAAATGTTACTGGCACCTGCTAGAGCAAATCAATGAATAGAGGGATGTCAAGTGATCAAGTGAACTCAGTCAAAAACTTTCTGACCTAGTTTCTCAGACATTTTCAAAAAAAAAATTCTCAAAAACATACTAAGTATTCTCATTCTCTTTTACTCTAGTGTCCACAAATAAAGGATTTTATTGATTTAATTATTTCCCTAGAATACTAATAATTCTATTGTCATACAGACTGCAAACAAAAATGTAGTTTTTTTTTTTTTTTGCTTTTGGGGTCACACCCAGCAATGCTCAGGTGTTTCTCCTGGCTCTGCACTCAAGAATTACTCCTGGCAGTGCTCGGGGGACCATATGGGATGCCGGGGATTGAACCCGGGCCGCCATAGGCTGGCGCGTGCAAGGCAAACGCCCTACCCGCTGGGCTATCGCTCTGGCTCCCAAAATGTAGTTTTTTAAGAATATATTTTTATTTTATTGCATTATTTTATTTTCTGGTCACATCCAGCAATGCTCACTAATATTCCTGGTGGTGCCAGGAGATCATATGGGATGCCAAGGTTTGAACCTTGGTCTGCAAAACAAATGCATTACCTGCTTTACTATTGCTCCATCCCAAGAACAGATTTTTATGACATGTAAAATAACCTCCACTTCCTATGTGAACATAATTGGTCAAATAGCATATAATAAGGCCTGAGTATTTAGTACATTTTCATGCAAAGTCCACTTCTGTACATATTAACCTTGGTTTTATGAATCAATAAGACATCACAAATCAATGCAGATGCAGACTCCACACCGTCGGCCGGAAAATTACGCTGTTCCCAATGAAAATGTGAGAATAGTTTTCCTTGATAGAGTCTATGATCAGGAGTGGGAGCATGACTTGCTCTTACTTACCCAGAAGGCTGTATTTGTGGGAGGAGGCAGGAGAGAAATTGTAGAAAACATTGTACTTTTAAATAAACTGATATTTGAAAAGTAGAAAAATGCATACACTCTTTTAAGAAAAGATTGTATAATGTACAACTACTGAACTTTTATAGTCTATGTCACATAAGATCATGTTGACTTCTCAAAAAATTTAAGAAAATCAAGATCAGACAGATAGGAAAACCTAATTTCTTCCAAAAGTTGCTACTTTCCTCCTTGATACTCTATAGATGTATTTCATATGGTGCCAGAATTTACATGACAATTTCCCCCTTTTAACAATGATGAAAACTTGCAAAGTAAATGTAACTATACTTTTTACTAGTATAGGTAAATAACCATGTTGCCTTATAGGATAAAGTCAAGCAAACTAGTCATAAAAATTACTTGGACTACTTTTCATGAAATAAACCCATAATAATTTCCACACACAATAGTAGTCAATAACAGAAAACAATGAGATAGTATAAGAGTGCTAAGATAAATGTTCTCAAAGAGTAAATCAAATTTATAAGGTCATTCTTACACACAGGGGCAGAGCTGCTACTTGCTCTCCCTGTGCCCATTGATCCACGAGGCACCCATGAGGGATGGCGGGTTCTAGCACTGGCCCACCATCCCAGCAGAGCCTCGCAAGAAGCCAGAGGAACACCCACACCATGAGGGCCGCCATTTTCCACATCCGGGACTCTCCTCTCATCAAAGCTCCAACCAGCAGAAGAGCTGATCACAGCCTGGCTGGTGTGACCGCTTTGAGGCCACGCAGTTCATCAATAATTGCTGAAGTTTTCAGGTGACTACAAGAGCATACCACCTGCACAGCAGAGCCGGGCAAGCTACCCATGTCGTATTTGACATGCCAAATACCAGTAACAATTATAGACCTTATTCTCATGACCTGATGGAATGGTTTGAGGCTCTTTATGTCCCTGGGTGGGCTGATGCCCTTGGGCTATCTTGTATGTGACAGGACATATTGAGATGTTACTGGTGCCTGCTCGAGCAAATTGATGATATATGGGAAGACAGTGATACAGTGATTCATTCTTCAACAAATTATCTCTGTAATCTTTTCTCCCAAATTTATGCGCAAAGGGGAGAGAGAGAGAGACAGAGAGAGAGCCTGACATTGAGGCAGGGTGAGTGTGGAGGGGAGGGGAACAGGGCACACTGGTGTTGAGAAATGTACACTGGCGAAGGGATGGCGTTGGAACACTCTATGACTGAAACCCAATCAAGAACAGCTTTATAATAGTCCACTGAATGATAATTTGATACAAATAAATAAATAAATGTATATATAAATAAATGACTTGATATGCCTTTAATTAGAGTATTTAGAAAATTGGAGACAGACATGGGACAGAGCTGCTACGGCTCTCACTGTGCCCAGCCGCTCATGAGGTGCCCGGGAGGGATGGCGGGTTCTGGCCCGGCCCGCCACCTCAGCAGAGCCTCACAACAAGCCAGACGACCCCCAACTCCATGAGGACCTCCATTTTCCACATTTTCCACATCCGGACTTCCCCCTCATCAGAACTCCACCCAGCAGACCAGCCTATCACAGCCCGGCTCATCAAGATCCAAAAAATTAAAAAAGTAAGCGTCACTTGGTTGTGAGTTCTCTTTATATATATATATATATATATATATATATATTTTTTTTTTTTTTTTTTGCGGAGATTGCCATATTGCTACTTATAGAATCTGAAACCAAATGACATTCTCACCAACAGTGGATAGGGATTCCTCTCACTGGCTGTTTCCAGACTTTTCGATATGTGCCATTCTCACTGGCATGAGATGGACTCTCAGTGTTACTTTGATGTGCATTTCCCTAATCAAGAGTGACGAGCACTTTTTCATAGCCTGGTGGGCATCTGCATGTATTCTTTGGGGAAGTGCTCATCTCCTCACCCTATTTATGGATTATGTCACTGGATTTTTTGTTGCTGAATTTTGTGAGTGCTTTATAGATCTTGGATACCAGTCTTTTTATCCAATATACTGTGAGCAAATATTTTATCTCATATAATCACTGCATCACTGTTTTCCCATTGTTTATCGATTTGCTTCGAGTAGGTATTAGTAATATCTCCATAAGTCCTGTCATAAGCAAGTGTAACCCAAGGGCATCTGCTTACTCCAGGGACAGGAAGAGGCTCAAACCATTCTTGAGGTAATGGAATTGAGGTCCATAATTGTTACTAGTTTTTTGCAGAATAAAGGTATTGAAGCGTAGCTTGCCAGACTCTGCCGTGTAGGTGGTATACTCTCAGTAGAAGGCTTTCATCTCGAGCATTTACTGATGAAACTTAAAGGGAAAGATACAATAATCATTGTAGTTGTAACAAACTGGGGAGGTTGACGGGGAATGAGGAACTATAATGTCACATTAGAAATCACTACTGAATATACACATAGATAATTGCATCATAAACCATATAATAGATTTTTCTATCAAAAAATAGATTTTTTAATTATAGCTTGAGTTTCTCTCCCTGTTTATAAGATTTTAAATTTGATGTAGATCCAATTTTTTTGTCTTTGACACTGTGATCATATTGTTGAAGATTCCTTTGCAACCAGTTTCCTAGAGAGTTCTGCAATATTTTTCTGAAATGTATTTTTATGAACTCTGGTCTAATCTTAAAATGGTTAATCCACTTTGAGTTTACTGTTGTGGATAGTGTGAATATAGTTATAATTTCTTTTTATAGGTGGCTACTTGAACCCTAATAAATTTACATTATGAAACCCTACTTTTTTTCTACTTTCAAAAAATTGGCTATTACTACATATTCTCTCATCTTTGTATTATTTTTACAAATTCCCCACCACATGCAAGAACACAGCAATCAGAAATTTCTGCTGGGAACAAGCGGGGGCACACCATTCAGGACTTACTCCTTGCTCTGGGTATCATTTGGTGGGACTCAGGGGACCAAACCAGGAATGGAACTGTTTGAGGCTGTGTGAGGCTGTGTGGAAGATTGGATCTAACCTTAATTTATGTACTCTCTTTCCACTCACAAACATTTTTTAATATTGGAGTAAAGAAGATTTTCTCAGATCCGTTACAATCACGATCACGATCACGATCACGATCTTCCCGTTGATCATCTATTTGCTAGAGCGGGCACCAGTAATATCTCCATATGTCCTGTCTCATGCCAGTAGAGCCAGGGGCATCGGCTTGCTACAGGAACATAAAGAGCCTCAAATCATTATATTAGGTCATGGGAATGACCTAATATAGTATTACTGGAATTTGGCATATCATATACAAAGCGAGAAGCACGAAGCTTGCCAGGCTTGTCGAGCGGGAGGCGTCCGTTACAATATGAAAATAAAAACATTTCCAATTTTAAAACCACTTTACAAAGAGGCAGGAATTCTTTGACATATTTTATCCTTTTACAGTGCAATCAAAACTGAATGGTTGCATACCAAGCTCTTTAAAGAAGATGGTTTTAGAGTCTTTATGATCAGAATACAGAAAAGATAACAAAACATTTCAGGAGCTCACCACCTCTGAATGTTTTTAGTACTGACAAAGGCTAGCAAATCTACAAAGTGTGTTTTAAAGTCCCATGATGTTAAACGTCAACAGATTTTATAAACATGTAAGTCATGCTTATACAGAAGAAAATCTATTTGCCCAAAGAAAAGTGGCGCATTAACAATTTAAGACATGGTTCTACAGTGAAAGGTGTCGAACTGATCCTGAGAAGACTACCACTTAGGGAACTTCTAATTTAATCTTCTGTGAAGAATTAAGGTAGTTAATGAAGAAATCCAAATTATAAACTTTTACTTATCAATATTTCTAAAACAATGATGTAATTGTTTAGGTGTTTTGCAAAGACATTCCATGTAATTTCAGTTTTAATACAAGGCTAGAGTTGGCCTGGTCTGCCAGCATAGGCCAGATAAACACAGACCTGTAGTCTCTCTATTCATGTCCAGATAGTTACTCAAAAAGATTCTGGAAAATATGCCTATTATGAACTAAACATTTCACTTTTCTTTTTTATCTCTGCCAGAAGTCCATTCTGTGGATAAACATGTTACAAATGGACACTCTAAAAGTCACTAAATATGATTAAATATGTGTGCATCATTTCAACAGTAATTAAATATTTTATCTACAATGACAAAGTTATTATTATGAGACATGATTGGATCTAACATTCCCTTTTCTCTATTTTGTCTTTATTTTGCACAAGAGATGGAATTCCCATCTCAACTCATTCCTTATGCAATCCTGACTTTGATAAAGTAATATTGAAGTAATGTTACATACAGAAGTGGTATTTATCTTATAAAGTATATAACATAAAATTCTTTCACAAATGTGCTACTTCTTACCTTTTATTATTGGTCCTTCTTACCTCTTATTACTATCCCTTTAATTACTCATACTGAAACTCACATAATTCATTTAAAAATTAAAATAGGAGCCAAAGGTATAGTGGAAGAGGAAAGGTACTGGCATGCAACTGCAAAAGCACCACCATGTTATGAATCCACACCAACACAAATGTTAGGTGCCCATAGCATCTCCTTATTTAACACATTTAATCGTGTTAGCTGGCTGTAACTTCTTGGTAAAGTGCTTGTGGAGTAGAAGAGAAGAGTTTTCAAATATTTTAAAAGTTTATTTTTTAAACATGAAACCCTAAATCCGAAACTTTTATCTTATTTTATTTTATTTTATTTTATTTTATTTTATTTTTGGGGGGCCTTACCCAGCAATGCTCAGAAGTTACTACTGTCTCTGTAACTCATGAATCACTCCTGGAGGTGCTTGGAGGACCATATGGTATGCATGAATTGAACCTGGGTCAGCCACATGTAAGGTAAATGCCTTACCCACTGGACTATCACTCTGATTGTTAAAAGGAAATTTTTATGTAAAAATTTGAGTACCATATATGTCCATTTAAAAAATACAAACCTCTTTGAAAGAAAACCTTCAATTTATAGGAAAAATTACAAGCTTTCTAGAAAAATAACATGGCTCTTCTAAAATGGTAGAACTGAAGGTAAAACTTGAAAACAAAAAGACATCCAACAGTATCAAAAATGTGGGAGAAAAGTGAACAGAAACTTCTTCAAAGAAGAAATTCATATGGCCAACAGGCAAATAAAAATTCTGTACATCACTAATAATCAGGGAGATGTGAATCAAAAACAAGAGAAATCTTCTCATGACACAGACACTGGCACACATCAAAAAGAAAAAGAAAAAGGAAAGTAAGATAAATCAGTGTTGGCAGGGATGCAGGGAGAAAGGGACTCCCATTCTTTACTGATGGGAATGCCAACTGGTTCAGACATTAGATATTGTGCTCCCATTTGACCCAGCCGTACCACTTCTAGGAATATACCCTGAGAGCCCAAAAAACACACAGCAGAAACACCCTTTGTACTTTCTAAGTTCATCGTTGCATTATTCACAATAGCCAGAATCTGGAAACAATCGGAGTGCTGGATAAAGAAACTATGGTACATCTACACAATGGAATTATATGCAGCTGTCAGGAGAAATGAAGTCATACTTTGCATATAGATGGAGGAAATGGAGAATATCATTCTGAGTGAAATGAGTCAAAAGAAGAGAGACAGAATGATTGCACACTTTTGTGGGATATAAAACAACATAATATGAAACTATGGTTATAGTCTAGATATGTTTAATATCTAAGAATAGGAGAAACAAGTGATAGGAGGACTGGCCCACAGTTGGAAGCCTATCACTAGTATTTGGGGGGTAGGGCAGTTAGAATAGAGAAGGGACCATTATGATAATAGTTGAAAATGACTCTGGGCAAGAACTGAGTGCTGAAAGTAGGTAAAGGGATATACATAACAACCTTTCAATACCTTTATTGCAAACCATAATGTCTAAAAAAAGAGAGCAAGAGAGTGAGAGAACGAGCGAAGAGAGAAAGTACTTGCTATAGAGGCAGGTGGGTGTGGGGATGGGAGACAAACAGGTGACATTGGTGGTGGGAAATGTACACTGGTGGTGAAGGGACAGGTGATGGAACACGTATGACTGAAGCCCAATTATCAACACTTTGCAACTGTTGTCTCACAGAGATTCAATTTTAATAAATAAATAAAAATAAAATGATAGTGTAAAAACAAACTACCTTATTCATGGAAGGTGTACCAAGTAAACTAAACATTTTCCAAGTCCTAAATTAGAACATCATGCAATTTAAAGTTATCACCTGACTTTAAATAAGATAAATATAACTTGCAACTTTAAATAAGACAAGTAATACTGAAACTCAAAATTACTTTTGGTGACTTCTATTTGCTTTACTGACCCCAGAATTCAATATAATTAAAGTAAAGGTAGGTAAAGCAATTTCTAAAGTTTGTTATTTGTCTAACTCAAAGGTTAACTTCACCATAAAATCTGGTTTCAACCAGTGATTCAAATAAAGAAACAGAAGAAAAGAAAGTTGAAGAAAGCTAATTACAATTTATAAATAAGGATCTCTCAACATCACAAGTCAATTTTATAATTCCTAGTTTCACCATTTGAATTTAAATATAACAGAATGAGCACTGGGACAAACCCAAAATGTCTATATTCTCTCCCTGTGAGCTGATACAGATACCAAGTAATTCTGTGGGAAAATAAAAACAATCATATTTGGTCTGGTTATATCTTCCCACAATTAAATAATGTTATGTATGCTAATTAAAAATAAAATAAAAGCAGATGCAGAAATAAACACTTACAGTGGGGGTACAGCCAATCTTAACAAGATTCTACTGAAATCCATCTTCCAATAAAATATGATAGTTCAGCTTTCACAAATAACTCATCTGAAGATGACATCTGATTTCTATATGAACTTTGGGTAGGGTTCAAACTGATCTGCTCAAATTCACTTTAGTAGAACCGAAGAATTCAGTTTAACAATTTATTCAAAGGCAGTATATTTTAGTTTTTCTAAATTTATCTCTTTTGCTTTAAAAATTATTCACCATGAATCACAAAGTTACAGAGTTATTCATGATTGGGTTTCAGGTACAAAATGATACAACACCAATCCCTTCATCAGTGTCTACCAATGTCCCCAGTTCTATTTTATTTTATTTTTTTTTTTTTTCACAATAATCATAGCTTTTTCTTTTCTTTTTTTTTTAAGTATTTTATTATACCACCGTGAGATATACAAATAAAAAGATATACAATTAAAAAGTTCATGTTTGGGTTTTGGTCATACAGTGTTTCAGCACGGGTGCTGAAACTCTATTCTTTTTTAATTGAGATTGAGATTCTTTGGATTGCAATGCTATTAATAATATTAAAATATTAAAACATTAATAAGAATATTTATATTATACTATCACTTGATCATTTGATCACTTGAATCCCGTTATTCATCGATTTGCTCGAGCGGGCGCCAGTAACAATTCCATTGGACCCCTATCAGTGCCAATATAGCCCAATGGCATCTGGTTGATTCAGGAATATGATGAGCCTCAAACCGTTCCTTCAGGATCTTGACAAGGAAATCTGACCATCTTGTAAGTGGGCGGCCACGTGATCTTTTGACATCCCGTGGGATCCAGTTGGTAATGGCTCTAGTCCAGCGGTTGTCTCCAAATCACATTACATGTCCAGCCCATTTGATTTTGGATGCCTTGGCAAACGAGACAGCATCCCTGATTCTGGAATAGCGAAAGGAGGTCAGAACTCCGGATTCCTTCTCTCACTTGAGTGAGGCATGATATTCCAAGCATAGCTCTTTCCATTCCTCTCTGGGAGACCCGAATAGCATTCTCACCCTGCTTTCATAGGGCCCAGGTCTCTGAGGCGTATCTTAATGCAGGGAGAACAGTGGAGTCAAAGAGATGTGCCCGGAGCCAGAGGTTCTTTGTCCTTTTAGCTATTTCTTCGATGCCTTTGAAGGCATTCCATGCCGCTCTCTTCTTCCTGCGCAGCTCAGGTTTTAGGTGGTTCATCATGTTGATTTCTCGACCTAGGTACACATAACTGCTGCATTCAGAGATGTCTCTTCCATTGAGAGTAAATGGGGCCTCTGGAACTAGTTCATTTTTCATAAACATGGTTTTCTTTAGATTCAGCTTTAGACCTATCTTTCCACATTCTCGGTCGAAGTCAGTCATCATTTGTGCCGCTTGGCTAATGTTTGGTGTTATTAGAACTATGTCATCAGCGATGTGGAGGTGGTGTAGTTGCCGACCATCTATCTTCACTCCCATTCCTTCCCATTCTAATTGTCGCATGATGTTCTCGAGGGTGGCACTGAAGAGTTTTTGGTGAAATGGTATCACCCTGTTGAACCCCTCTTTTGACATCAATGATCACTTCTTAGTAGAATGGTGAGATCCTGGTGGTGAATCCGTAATGCAGCTCACAAAGGATCTTGATGTATTGGGTTTGAACACCCTGTTTGGCTAGGGGCTTCGGAGACCGCTTCAGTCTCTACAGAATCAAAGGCTTTCTGTAAATCAATGAACGTGAGACAGAGCGGCATCTTGTACTCCCTACAAACCTCAATGAGCTTGGTTACTGTGTGGATATGGTCAATTGTGCTGAATCCTTTCCGGAAGCCTGCTTGCTTGCATGGTTGTCCTTCATCTAGTGTTCTGCTAATCCTGTTCAGGATGACTCGTGTAAACAGCTTGTAGATGACAGATGTGATAGTTGCTGATGTCATGAATGTCTCCCTTCTTGAACAGTAGAACTGTCCTGCTGGTTTTCCATTTGGAAGGCACCTTATATTCGAACAGGTAGCGTGTGAAGAGCCGAGCTAGTGTATTGATGAGTACCGACGGCAGATTCTTCAGGTGTTCGGGTCTGACTTTTGTCTGGGCCCTGGTGCTGTTCCCTTCTTTACCGACGAGATGGCATGTCGGATTTCAGAAAGGAGAACATTGGGAATGACATATCCATCCTGTGGAATTTGGTGTATGGGCAGTTGGATGTGGCTATCAAAGAGATTTGAGTAGAAGTCATACATAATGTTCTCCATTGCCTTTCTGCAAGATGTGATAGATCCATCAGGGCGTCGGAGGGCAGTCATCTCGGTCTTATAGTTGGCGAAGGACAGGCAGGCGGTGCGAATGCTTTCCGGCTTCTGCTGTATCTTCCAGTATTTCTGCTCTTCTATCTTTGAGGTCTTCTTTTATCACTTCTCTGCACCATTTAGCAAGCTTGGATGTTAGCATTTCGTCTCCTGAGGCTCGCACCTTGCCACGTTTGTGAATGAGCTCAAGAGTTTCTGAAGATAAGCGTCCTTTTGTGTCTTTCTCTCTCTCGGCATTCTTAGCACAATCATGGAGGTGTTGAACCAGTCGGTTGTTCAGAAACCCATCGACTTCATCAATGTCGTCAATGATGGTATCTTCCCATGTTGCTGCAATGGTGCCAAAGAGTTCCCAGTTGGTGGTCGTTCTGGGGAGTTCTCTTCTTAAACTATGCAGCCTTTTCTCCCTTTGCTGGAAGTAGAATTTTTGCACGGAGGAGATGGTGGTCCGATCCTGTTTGGAATTTGGGGACGACAGCAATATCGGTCAGACAAAACTGTCAATTGAAGATGATGTGGTCAATTTCAGTGTGGAACTGTCCGCCAGGAGATTCCCATGTCCAACGTTTCGCTTCAGCCTTCTGGAACTGTGAGTTCCCATGAATGGTCTTGGTGGACATGATGAACTCAGATAGTCTCTCACCCTGTTCGTTCCATTCTAGGCCATGGGTCCCAATGTGGAGTTCTTCAGCCGATCTTCTGGTCCTATCTTGGCATTAAAATCACCGACTATGGAATAGAATTGAGTATCCTGACATCCAACCTCAAACACATGATCATTTAATCTTTGATAAAAGGTGCAACGAGTCTAAAATGGAGTAAGGAAAGCCTCTTCAATAAGTGGTGTTGGGAAAACTGGGCAGCGACATGTAAAAAAATGAATTTGGACCTGTGTCTAACACCATGCACAAAAATCAGATCAAAGTGGATTAAAGATCTCAATATCAGACTTGAATCCATAAAGTACATTGAAGAAAATATAGGAAAAACCCTCCATGACATTGAAGCTAAATGCATCTTCAAAGATGAAACATCTCTAACAAAGCAACTAGAAGAAAAGATAAATATATGGGACTACATGAAACTAAAAAGCTTCTGCACCTCAAAAGAAACAGTGACTAAGATACAAAAGCAGTCCACAGAATGGGAAAGAATATTCACCCAATACTCATCTGATAAGGGGTTAATATCCAGGATATATCAGGCACTGGTAGAACTTTACAAGAAGAAAACAAACAACCCCATCAAAAAAATGGGGAGAAGAAATGAACAGAAACTTCAGCAAGGAAGAAATTCGAATGGCCAAAAAACATATGAAAAAAATGCTCATCATCACTAATCATCAGAGAGATGCAAATCAAAACAACAATGAGATACCACTTTACACCACAGAGACTGGCACATATTCAAAAGAACAAGAACAACAAGTGCTGGCGTGGGTGTGGGGGAAAAGGGACACTCATCCATTGTTGAGTGGGAATGCCGGCTGGTACAGCCTTTCTGGGAAAACAATATGGACATTCCTCCAAAGACTAGAAATTGAACTCCCATTTGACCCAGCCACTACCACTCCTGGGAATCTACTCTGGGAAACCAAAAATCACGCAGCGGAAACACCATCCCTACTTTTATGTTCATAGCAGCATTATTCACAATAGCCAGAATCTGGAAGCAACCCGAGTGCCCGAAAATAGATGACTGGATAAAAAAGCTTTGGTACATCTACACAATGGAATACTATGCAGCTGTTAGGAAAAATGAAGTTATAAAATTTGCCTACAAATGGATGGACATGGAGAAGATTATGTTGAGCGAAATTAGCCAGAAGGAGAGAGAACAGTTACAGAATGACTGCATTTATCTTGCATAACATAAATATATAGGTACATATTATGATACCAATATCCAAGGTCAAGTGAAACATACATCAGGAGGTCCTGTCAAAGGTGGAAATTATCACAAACGTGTGGGAGTCAGAGGCTAGGTAAGACAGAAAATGGAACAGTGTGCTAACAATTGTGAGGGGTACTAATGCCAACCTAGAACTGAGCATTAAATAGAGGCAAAAGGATACACATGACAACCCTTTAATGTATGTTTTGTAATCCATAGTCTGGAGAGGAAGGAAAAGAGAAAGATAGAGAAATGGAAAGAAATAAAGAACCTGCCATGGAGGAGGGCTGGGGGAGGGGGGGAGGGAACCCAGGACGTTGGTGGTAGGAGATGGGCACTGGTGGCGGGATGGGTGCTGCTACACTGTACAACAAAACCCAAATATGAACTTTTTAATTGTATATCTTTGTAATTGTAAAAATAAAAAAAAATTAAAAAAAAAATCACCGACTATGATCTTGCAGAGGTGTGATCTTTTTTATAGAACTCCTCAATTCCATGTAGAATTTCTCAATTTCATCTTCTCTGTATGTGGATGTTGGTGCGTAGACAATGAAGATAGAAATTGCTGGCAGTCGCTATATCTCTTCAAGTGTAATCGTCCTATCCGGTTTGTTAGGCATTCAAATGAATCAATGTTGGCGGCCATGTTCGTGTTGACAAGGACACCAACACCACCGGCGCCTCTTTTGTTGCATGTTCCAAGGAACAATTCTTCTCCGGTGTCAAATACAGCATGATGCAACTGGCGCCTCCTCGTCTCAGTCAGACCAATGATGTAGTACTTGATCTTTTGTGCTTGCACCATCATATCCCTCAATATATGCTTCCGATGCCAGTGTGCGTGCATTGAAAGTACAGACAATCATTTTTAGTCCTTCTTTGTTTTGGCAGCTTAGGATGGCTGTGAAATTTTATCAGGCACTGCTTGTTCACCTTTCTTACTGCTGTCATATTAAGGGGCTCTTTCATGGTCAGGAAAATAAACATTTCTGTTACTGGTTTTTGGCATATCAAACATGCATCGGACAGCTTGC
>JAJIBD010030535.1:0-13947 GCA_021461705.1 Cryptotis parvus
CCGCTGGGCTATCGGCTCTGGCTCCCAAAATGTAGCGTTTTTTTAAGAATATATATTTTTATTTTATTGCATTATTTTATTTTCTGGTCACATCCAGCAATGCTCACTAATATTCTTGGTGAAACCTGGAGATCATATGGGATGCCCAAGGTTTGAACCTTG
This sequence comes from Cryptotis parvus, assembly GCA_021461705.1. NCBI lineage: Eukaryota > Metazoa > Chordata > Mammalia > Eulipotyphla > Soricidae > Cryptotis > Cryptotis parvus. Next base: position 163 of record JAJIBD010030535.1, read on the forward strand.
GTCTGCAAAGCAAATGCATTACCTGCTTTACTATTGCTCCATCCAAGAACGATTTTTATGACATGTAAAATAACTCTCCACTTCCTATGTGAATATAATTGGTTAAATAGCATATAATAAGGCCTGAGGTATTGAGTACATTTTCATGCAAAAGTCCACTTCTGTACATGTAACCCTTGGTTTTATGAATCAATAAGACATCACACATCAAATGCTGATGCAGACTCCACACCGTCGGACCGGCGTAACCAGCTGTTCCCAATGAAAATGTGAGAATAGTTTTCCTTGATAGAGTCTGTGATCAGAGTGGAGCCGCGACTTGCTACTCTTTACAGAAGGCTGTAATTGTGGGAGGAGGCAGGAGAGAAATTGTGGTGAAACATTGTACTTTTAAATAAAACTGATATTTGAAAAGTAGAAAAATGCATACTAACTCTTTAAGAAAAAAGATTGTTAATGTACAACTACTAATTTTATAGTCTATGTCACATAAGATCATGTTGACTTCTCAAAAATTTAAGAAAATCAAGATCAGACAGATAGGAAAACCTAATTTCTTCCAAGAATTTGCTACTTCTCCTTGATACTCTATAGATGTATTTCATATGGTGACAGAATTTAGCATGACAATTTTCCTAATGATAGAAAACTTTACCAAAGTCATGAACTATACTTTTTACTAGTATAGGTAAAATACCATGTTGCCTTATAGGATAAAGTCCAAGCAAACTAAGTCAAAAAATTACTTGACGACTTTTCATGAAATAAACCCATAATAATTTCACACACATGGTAGTCAATAACAGAAAAATAGGATGAGTAAGAGTGCTAAGATAAATGTTCGCAAAGAGTAAATCAAATTTTATAAGGTCATTCTACACACACGGGGAATGAGCTGCTACTGCTCTCCTAGCACCGTGATCACGAGGCACCCGCGAGGGATGGCGGTTTCTAGCACTGGTTACCATCCCAGAGTCCCCTTAGTGAAGCCAGAGGAACACCCACACCATGAGGAGCTATTTTCCACATCAGGACTCTCCCTCATCAAACCCAACCAGCAGAAGAGCTGATCACGGCGGCTGGTGCGACTGCCGAGGCCACGCAGTTCATCAATAATGCTACAAGTTTTGGAGTGACTACAAAGGAGCATACCACCTGCTCTGTGAGCGGGCAAGCTATCCATGTCATTTGACATGCCAAATACCAGTAACAATTAGTAGACCCTACTATGACCTGGATGGAATGTTTGAGGCTCTCTATGTCCCTGAGGGGCTGATGCCGCTTTGGGGCTGTCTGTATGTGACAGGACATATTGAGATGTTACTGGTGCCTGTTCCAGTAAATTGATGATATATGGGAAGACAGTGATACAGTGATTCATTCTTCAACAAATTATCTCTGTAATCTTTTCTCCCAGAAGCTATGCGCAAAAAGGGAGAGAGAGAGAGATGAGAGAGAGAGCCTGACAGTGAGGCAGGGTGTGGGAGGAGGGGAGGGAACAGGGCACACTGGTGTCTGAGAATGTACACTGGTGAAGTTGGGATGGGGCGTTGGAACACTCGTATGACTGAAACCCCAGTAATCAAGAACAGCTTTATAATAGTCCACTGAATTGACAATTTGATACAAATAAATAAATAAATGTAAGTATAAATAAATGACTTAATATGCGCTTAATTAGAGTATTTAGAAAATTTGGAGACAGACCTTGGGACAGAGCTGCTCACACTCCCTCACTGTGCTTTAGCCGTTCATGGAGGTGCCCGGGAGGGATGGCGGGTTCTGGCCGGCCCGCCACCTCAGCAGAGGCCCTCGCAACAACCCAGACAACCCCCAACTCCATGAGGGAACTCCATTTTCCACATTTTCCACATCGGACCCCCTCATCAGAGCTCACCCAGCAGACCAGGTTCCTATCACAGCCCGGTCCCTTCAAGATCCAAAAAATTAAAAAGTAGCCAGCATCACTTGGTTGTGAGTTTCTCTTTATATATATATATATATATATTTTTTTTTTTTTTTTTTTTTTTTACGGAGATTGCTACATTGTACTATAGAATCTGAAACCAAATGGACATTCACACCAACAGTGGATAGCCTCTCACTGGCTGTTTCAGACTTTACGCCGATGTGCCATCTCTCACTGGCATGAGATGGACTCTCAGGTTACTTTGATGTGCTTTTCCTAATCCAAGAGTGATTGAGCACTTTTCCCATAGCCTGGTGGGCATCTGATGTATTCTTTGGGAAGTGCTCGTCCCCTCACCTATTTATGGATTATGTCACTGGATTTTTTGTTGTTTGAATTTTGTGAGTGCTTTATAGATCTTGGATACTAGTCTTTTATCCAGTATACTGCGGAGGCAAATACTTTATCTCATATAATCTTGCATCACTGTTTTCCCATTGTTTATCGATTTGTCAGGTGGGGTATTAGTATTATCTCCCTCAGTCCTCTCACTAAGCAAGTGTAACCAAGGGCATCTAACTACTCCAGGGGACAGGAAGAGCCCAAACCATTCTTGAGGTAATGGAATTGAGGTCCATAATTGTTACTAGTTTTTGCCAGAATAAAGGTATTGAAACGTAAGCTTGCCAGACTCTGCCTTAGGTGGTATACTCTCAGTAGAAGGCTATTTTCATCAGGCAGTTACTGAGCTTGGACCCCAAGGGGATAGATGCAGTAATGTTTGTAGTTGTAACAAACTGGGGAGGTTTATCGGGAATGGGAGAACTATAATGTCACATTAGAAACTTTCACTTACTGAATATACACACTAGATAATTGCATCATAAACCATATAATAGGATTTTCCCTAAAAAAATAGATTTTTACCTTAGGCGAGTTTCTCTCCCTGTTTGCCAGATTTTAAATTTGATGTAGATCCAATTTTTTGTCTTTGTTACTGTGATCAATATTGCCGAAGATTCCCTTTGGCAACCAGCGCTTTCCTAGAGAGTTCTGCAAATATTTTTCTGAAAATGTATTTTTGGACTCTAGTCTAATCTAAAATGGTTCGAACCACTTGAGTTTACTATTTGTGGATAGTGTGAATAGAAGTTGTTAATTTCTTTTAGAGTAACTACTTGGTCCTAATAAATTTACATTACTTAAACCCTATACTACTTTCAAAATAATCTCTTACTACATATTCTCTACTCACGACATTATTTTTACAAATTCCTCAAACCACATGCAAGACACGGCAATCAGAATTTCTGCTGGGAAAGGCGGGGGCACACCATTTCAGAACTTGCTCCCCTTGCTCTAAGTATCATTTGGTCGGACCCAGGGACTAAACCAGGAATGGAACTATTTGAGGCTGTGTCAGCGTGTGTGGAGATTGGATCTAACCAATTTTGTACTCACTCCACAAACTTATTTTAGCATATTGGGTAAAGAAGATTTTCTCTGATCCCGTTACAATACGCATCACGATCAGCATCACGATCTTCCCGTTGATCATCTATTTGCTAGAAAGCGGAAAATTGCTATGTTCCCCATATGTCCTGTCTCATGCCCAGGCAGAGCCAGTGCCCCCGGCTTAGTGCAGGAACATAAGGCCTCAAATCATTATATTAGGTCATGGGGAATGACCTAATATATATTGCTAATTTGGCATTTCACGGTATACAAAACCCAGAAGCACGTAGAAGCTTGTCAGCTTTCGCGAAGGGAGAACGTCCGTTACAATATGAAAATAAAAACATTTCCAATTTTAAAACCACTTTTACAAAGAGGGGGGGAATTTTTGACATATCCTATCCCTTTTACAGTGCAATCAAAACTAATGGTTGCATACCAAGCTCTTTAAAGAAGATGGTTTTAGAGTCTTTACGTAGTAGAATACAGAAAGATAACAAAACATTTAGAGCTCACCACCTCTGAATGTTTTTAGGTACTGACAAAGGCTAGCAAATCTACAAAGTGTGTAATAAAGTCCCATGATGTTAAACGTCACAGATTTTATAAAATACAAGTGTGTTTATACGAAGAAAATCTATTTGCCCAAAGATGACATTAACAATTTTTAAGACATGGTTCACAGTGAAAGGTGTCAAGAATCCTGATCCTGAGAAGACTACCACTTGGGGAACTACAATTTAATCTTCTGTGAAGAATTAAGGTAGTTAATGAAGAAACCAAATTATAAACTTTACTTATCACATTTCGGAAAAAAATTGTAATTGTTTTAGGTGTTTTGCAAAAGACATTCCATGTAATTTCAGTTTTAATACAAGGCTAGAGTTGGCCTGTTCTTCAAATAGAACCAGATAAACACAGACCTGTAGTTCTCTATTCATATCTAGATAGTTACTCAAAAGATTCAAAATATGCCTATTAGACTAAACATCTCCTTTGCTTTTTTCTCGCCTAAGTCCATTTCTGGTGGATAAACGTATGTTACAAAGGGACACTCAAAAAGTCTCCAAATATGATTAAATATGTGTTGCATCATTTCAACAGTAATTAAATATTTTATCTAGTAATGAGAAAATATTATGAGAGACTGATTGGATCTAACTATTCCTTTTTCTATTTTGTATCTATTTTTAAAACTAAGAGATGGAATTCCCATCTCAACTCATTCTTATGTAATCCTGACTTTGATAAAGTAATGAAGTAATGTTACGTACAGAAGTGGATTTACATAAAAGTATATGACATAAAATTCTCACCACAAATGTGCTGCTTCTTACCTTTATTATGTGGTCCTCCTTACCTCTTATTACTATCCCTTTAATTACTCATACTAAACTCACATAATTCATTTAAAAAATTCAAAATAGGAGCCAAAGGTATAGTGGAAGAGGAAAGGGTACTGGCATGCAAACTACAAAAGCACTACCATGTTAGCAAATCACACCAAACACAAATGTTAGGTTGCCCTGCTATCTCCCTTATTTAACACATTTAATCGTGTTAGGGGCTGGCTGTAACTTCTTGGTAAAAAAGCTGTGAGTGGAAGAGAAAGAGTTTTCAAAATTTTAAAAGTTTATTTTTTAAACCTGAAACCCTAAATCCGAAACTTTTATCTTATTTTATTTTATTTTATTTTATTTTATTTTATTTTGCGGGCCCTTACCTAGCAATGCTCAAAAGTTACTACTGTCTCTGTGACTCATGAATCCCAACTCCCCTGGAGGTGCTTGGAGGACCATATGGTATGCATGAATTGAACCTGGGTCAGCCACATTAAGGTAAATGCCTTACCCATTGGACTATCACTCTGATTATTAAAGGGAAATTTTTATGTAAAAATTTGAGTACCATATATGTCCATTTAAAAAATACAAGCCTCTTTGAAAGAGAACCTTCAATTTATAGGAAAAATTACAAGCACTAGAAAAATAAACATGGCTCTTCTAAAATGGTAGAACTGAAGGTAAAAACTTGAAAACAAAAAGACATCCAACAGTATCAAAAATGTGGGAGAAAAAAGTGAACAGAAACTTCTTCAAAGAAGAAATTCATATGGCCAACAGGCAAATAAAAATTCTGTACATCACTAATAATCGGGAGATGTGAATCAAAAACAAGAGAAATCTTCTCATGACACAGACACTGGCACACATCAAAAAAGAAAAAGAAAAGGAAAGTAAGATAAATCAGTGTTGGCAGGGATGCGGGGGAGAAAGGGACTCCCATTCTTTACTTATGGGAATGCCAACTGGTTCAGACATTAGTAGTTCCCATTTGACCCAGCCAGTACCACTTCTAGGAATATACCTCAGAGCCCAAAAACACACAGCAGAAACACCCTTTGTACTTTCTAAGTTCATCGTTGCATTATTCACAATAGCCAGAATCTGGAAACAATCGGAGTGCTGGATAAAGAAATATAATTACATCTACACAATGGAATTATATGCAGCTGTCAGGAGAAATGAAGTCATACTTTTGCATATAGATGGGGGAAATGGAGAATATCATTCTGAGTGAAATGAGTCAAAAAGAAGAGAGACAGAATGATTGCACACTTTTGTGGGATATAAAACAACATAATATGAAACTATGGTTATAGTCTAGATATGTTTAATATCTAAGAATAGGAGAAACAAGTGATAGGAGGACTGGCCCACAGTTGGAAGCCTATCACTAGTATTTGGGGGTAGGGCAGTTAGAATAGAGAAGGGACCATTATGATAATAGTTGAAATGACTCTGGGCAAGAACTGAGTGCTGAAAGTAGGTAAAGGATATACATAACAACCTTTCAATGCCTTTATTGCAAACCATAATGTCTAAAAAAAAAAGAGAGCAAGAGAGTGAGAGACAGGCGAAAGAGAGAAAGTACTTGCTATAGAGGCAGGTGGGTGTGGGGATGGGGAGACAAACAGGTGACATTGGTGGTGGAAATGTACACTGGTGGTGAAGGGACAGGTGATGGAACACGTATGACTGAAGCCCCATTATCAACACTTTGCAACTGTTGTCTCACAGAGATTCAATTTTAATAAATAAATAAAAATAAAATGATAGTGTAAAAAACAAACTACCTTATTCATGGAAGGTGTACCAAGTAAACTAAACATTTTCCAAGTCCTAAATTAGAACATCATGCAATTTAAAAGTTATCACCTGACTTTAAATAAGATAAATATAACTTGCAACTTTAAATAAGACAAGTAATACTGAAACTCAAAATTACTTTTGGTGACTTCTATTTGCTTTACTGACCCCAGAATTCAATATAATTAAAGTAAAGGTAGGTAAAGCAATTTCTAAAGTTTGTTATTTGTCTAACTCAAAGGTTAACTTCACCATAAAATCTGGTTTCAACCAGTGATTCAAATAAAGAAACAGAAGAAAAGAAAGTTGAAGAAAGCTAATTACAATTTATAAATAAGGATCTCTCAACATCACAAGTCAATTTTATAATTCCTAGTTTCACCATTTGAATTTAAATATAACAGAATGAGCACTGGGACAAACCCAAAATGTCTATATTCTCTCCCTGTGAGCTGATACAGATACCAAGTAATTCTGTGGGAAAATAAAAACAATCATATTTGGTCTGGTTATATCTTCCCACAATTAAATAATGTTATGTATGCTAATTAAAAATAAAATAAAAAGCAGATGCAGAAATAAACACTTACAGTGGGGTACAGCCAATCTTAGCAAGATTCTACTGAAATCCATCTTCCAATAAAATATGATAGTTCAGCTTTCACAAATAACTCATCTGAAGATGACATCTGATTTCTATATGAACTTTGGGTAGGGTTCAAACTGATCTGCTCAAATTCACTTTAGTAGAACCGAAGAATTCAGTTTAACAATTTATTCAAAGGCAGTATATTTTAGTTTTTCTAAATTTATCTCTTTTGCTTTAAAAATTATTCACCATGAATCACAAAGTTACAGAGTTATTCATGATTGGGTTTCAGGTACAAAATGATACAACACCAATCCCTTCATCAGTGTCTACCAATGTCCCCAGTTCTATTTATTTTATTTTATTTTTTTTTTCACAATAATCATTAGCTTTTCTTTTCTTTTATTTTTTTAAGTATTTTATTATACCACCGTGAGATATACAAATAAAAAGATATACAATTAAAAAAGTTCATGTTTGGGTTTTGGTCATACAGTGTTTCAGCACGGGTGCTGAAACTCTATTTTATTTTTTTAATTGAGATTGAGATTCTTTGGATTGCAATGCTATTAATAATATTAAAATATTAAAACATTAATAAGAATATTTATATTATACTATCACTTGATCATTTGATCACTTGAATCCCGTTATTCATCGATTTGCTCGAGCGGGCGCCAGTAACAATTCCATTGGACCCTATCAAGTGCCAATGCTAGCCCAATGGCATCTGGTTGATTCAGGAATATGATGAGCCTCAAACCGTTCCTTCAGGATCTTGACAAGGAAATCTGACCATCTTGTAAGTGGCGGCCACGTGATCTTTTGACATCCCGTGGGATCCAGTTGGTAATGGCTCTAGTCCAGCGGTTGTCTCCAAATCACATTACATGTCCAGCCCATTTGATTTTGGATGCCTTGGCAAACGAGACAGCATCCCTGATTCTGGGAATAGCGAGGAGGTCAGAACTCGGATTCCTTCTCTCACTTGAGTGAGGCATGATATTCCAAGCATAGCTCTTTTCCATTCCTCTCTGGGAGACCCGAATAGCATTCTCACCCTGCTTTCATAGGGCCCAGGTCTCTGAGGCGTATCTTAATGCAGGGAGAACAGTGGAGTCAAAGAGATGTGCCCGGAGCCAGAGGTTCTTTGTCCTTTTTAGCTATTTCTTCGATGCCTTTGCAAGGCATTCCATGCCGCTCTCTTCCTCCTGCGCAGCTCAGGTTTTAGGTGGTTCATCATGTTGATTTCGACCTAGGTACACATAACTGCTGCATTCAGAGATGTCTCTTCCATTGAGAGTAAATGGGGCCTCTGGAACTAGTTCATTTTTCATAAACATGGTTTTCTTTAGATTCAGCTTTAGACCTATCTTTCCACATTCTCGGTCGAAGTCAGTCATCATTTGTGCCGCTTGGCTAATGTTTGGTGTTATTAGAACTATGTCATCAGCGATGTGGAGGTGGTGTAGTTGCCGACCATCTATCTTCACTCCCATTCCTTCCCATTCTAATTGTCGCATGATGTTCTCGAGGGTGGCACTGAAGAGTTTTGGTGAAATGGTATCACCCTGTTGAACCCCTCTTTTGACATCAATGATCACTTTAGTAGAATGGTGAGATCCTGGTGGTGAATCCGTAATGCAGCTCACAAAGGATCTTGATGTATTGGGTTTGAACACCCTGTTTGGCTAGGGCTTCGGAGACCGCTTCAGTCTCCACAGAATCAAAGGCTTTCTGTAAATCAATGAACGTGAGACAGAGCGGCATCTTGTACTCCCTACAAACCTCAATGAGCTTGGTTACTGTGTGGATATGGTCAATTGTGCTGAATCCTTTCCGGAAGCCTGCTTGCTCGCATGGTTGTCCTTCATCTAGTAAGTTCTGCTAATCCTGTTCAGGATGACTCGTGTAAACAGCTTGTAGATGACAGATGTGATAGTTGCTGATGTCATGAATGTCTCCCTTCTTGAACAGTAGAACTGTCCTGCTGGTTTTCCATTTGGAAGGCACCTTATATTCGAACAGGTAGCGTGTGAAGAGCCGAGCTAGTGTATTGATGAGTACCGACGGCAGATTCTTCAGGTGTTCGGGTCTGACTTTGTCTGGGCCTGGTGCTGTTCCCTTCTTTACCGACGAGATGGCATGCCGGATTTCAGAAAGGAGAACATTGGGAATGACATATCCATCCTGTGGAATTTGGTGTATGGGCAGTTGGATGGCTATCAAAGAGATTTGAGTAGAAGTCATACATAATGTTCTCCATTGCCTTTCTGCAAGATGTGATAGATCCATCAGGCGTCGGAGGGCAGTCATCTCGGTCTTATAGTTGGCGAAGGACAGGCAGGCGGTGCGAGATGCTTTTCCCGGCTTCTGCTGTATCTTCCAGTATTTCTGCTCTTCTATCTTTGAGGTCTTCTTTTATCACTTCTCTGCACCATTTAGCAAGCTTGGATGTTAGCATTTCGTCTCCTGAGGCTCGCACCTTGCCACGTTTGTGAATGAGCTCAAGAGTTTCTGAAGATAAGCGTCCTTTTGTGTCTTTCTCTCTCTCGGCATTCTTAGCACAATCATGGAGGTGTTGAACCAGTCGGTTGTTCAGAAACCCATCGACTTCATCAATGTCGCCAATGATGGTATCTTCCCATGTTGCTGCAATGGTGCCAAAGAGTTCCCAGTTGGTGGTCGTTCTGGGAGTTCTCTTCTTAAACTATGCAGCCTTTTCTCCCTTTGCTGGAAGTAGAATTTTGCACCAAGGGAGATGGTGGTCCGATCCTGTTTGGAATTTGGGGACGACAGCAATATCGGTCCAGACAAAACTGTCAATTGAAGATGATGTGGTCAATTTCAGTGTGGAACTGTCCGCCATGGAGATTCCCATGTCCAACGCTTTCGCTTCAGCCTTCTGGAACTGTGGAGTTCCCATGAATGGTCTTGGTGGACATGATGAACTCAGATAGTCTCTCACCCTGTTCGTTCCATTCTAGGCCATGGGTCCCAATGTGGAGTTCTTCAGCCGATCTTCTGGTCCTATCTTGGCATTAAAATCACCGACTATGGAATAGAATTGAGTATCCTGACATCCAACCTCAAACACATGATCATTTAATCTTTGATAAAGGTGCAACGAGTCTAAAATGGAGTAAGGAAAGCCTCTTCAATAAGTGGTGTTGGGAAAACTGGGCAGCGACATGTAAAAAATGAATTTGGACCTGTGTCTAACACCATGCACAAAAATCAGATCAAAGTGGATTAAAGATCTCAATATCAGACTTGAATCCATAAAGTACATTGAAGAAAATATAGGAAAAACCCTCCATGACATTGAAGCTAAATGCATCTTCAAAGATGAAACATCTCTAACAAAGCAACTAGAAGAAAAGATAAATATATGGGACTACATGAAACTAAAAAGCTTCTGCACCTCAAAAGAAACAGTGACTAAGATACAAAAGCAGTCCACAGAATGGGAAAGAATATTCACCCAATACTCATCTGATAAGGGGTTAATATCCAGGATATATCAGGCACTGGTAGAACTTTACAAGAAGAAAACAAACAACCCCATCAAAAATGGGGAGAAGAAATGAACAGAAACTTCAGCAAGGAAGAAATTCGAATGGCCAAAAAACATATGAAAAAATGCTCATCATCACTAATCATCAGAGAGATGCAAATCAAAACAACAATGAGATACCACTTTACACCACAGAGACTGGCACATATTCAAAAGAACAAGAACAACAAGTGCTGGCGTGGGTGTGGGGGGAAAAGGGGACACTCATCCATTGTTGGTGGGAATGCCGGCTGGTACAGCCTTTCTGGAAAACAATATGGACATTCCTCCAAAGACTAGAAATTGAACTCCCCATTTGACCCAGCCATACCACTCCTGGGAATCTACTCTGGGAAACCAAAAATACGCAGCGGAAACACCATCCCTACTTTTATGTTCATAGCAGCATTATTCACAATAGCCAGAATCTGGAAGCAACCCGAGTGCCCGAAAATAGATGACTGGATAAAAAAGCTTTGGTACATCTACACAATGGAATACTATGCAGCTGTTAGGAAAAATGAAGTTATAAAATTTGCCTACAAATGGATGGACATGGAGAAGATTATGTTGAGCGAAATTAGCCAGAAGGAGAGAGAGACAGTTACAGAATGACTGCATTTATCTGCATAACATAAATATATAGGTACATATTATGATACCAATATCCAAGGTCAAGTGAAACATACATCAGGAGGTCCTGTCAAAGGTGGAAATTATCACAAACGTGTGGGAGTCAGAGGCTAGGTAAGACAGAAAATGGAACAGTGTGCTAACAATTGTGAGGGTACTAATGCCAACCTAGAACTGAGCATTAAATAGAGGCAAAAGGATACACATGACAACCCTTTAATGTATGTTTTGTAATCCATAGTCTGGAGAGGGAAGGAAAAGAGAAAGATAGAGAAATGGAAAGAAATAAAGAACCTGCCATGGAGGAGGGCTGGGGGGGGGGGGAGGGAACCCAGGACGTTGGTGGTAGGAGATGGGCACTGGTGGCGGGATGGGTGCTGCTACACTGTACAACCAAAACCCAAATATGAACTTTTTAATTGTATATCTTTGTAATTGTAAAAATAAAAAAATTAAAAAAAATCACCGACTATGATCTTGCAGAGGTGTGATCTTTTATAGAACTCCTCAATTCCATGTAGAATTTCTCAATTTCATCTTCTCTGTATGTGGATGTTGGTGCGTAGACAATGAAGATAGAAATTGCTGGCAGTGGCTATATCTCTTCAAGTGTAATCGTCCTATCCGGTTTGTTAGGCATTCAAATGAATCAATGTTGACGGCCATGTTCGTGTTGACAAGGACACCAACACCACCGGCGCCTCTTTTGTTGCATGTTCCAAGGAACAATTCTTCTCCGGTGTCAAATACAGCATGATGCAACTGACGCCTCCTGCGTCTCAGTCAGACCAATGATGTAGTACTTGATCTTTTGTGCTTGCACCATCATATCCTCAATATATGCTTCCGATGCCAGTGTACGTGCATTGAAAGTACAGACAATCATTTTAGTCCTTCTTTGTTTTGGCAGCTTAGGATGGCTGCGAAATTTTATCAGGCACTGCTTGTTCACCTTTCTTACTGCTGTCATATTAAGGGCTCTTTCATGGTCAGGAAAATAAACATTTCTGTTACTGGTTTTGGCATATCAAACATGCATCGGACAGCTTGCCAGGCTCTGCCGTGCAGGAACTATATTCTCTGCCGTGTGGGCGCTATATTCTCTCTATATAGAGAGAATATTATACTATATTATACTATACTATACTATAATATATTATATTATATTATATATTAATAATAATGCTTTCTCATGCACATCATTCCACCACCACATCCATCAGCAGTGCATCCATTTCCCTCCCTTTAGGATCCAATCCCCCTACTCCCGTTCCTCTCCCCCCCAACTCAATTTTGTCTTACTCCTGACACTATGCTTCAGGAATCACTCCCTATGGGTTCAGGGGACCACAGGTATCTCTTTTTTAAGTAACAGAAAGTTGAATTTTGTATCTGAATCCATATTACTCTGTGTACTTTCATGGAGTTTATAACATTAACATTGGGGAAACTATTGGTTGGAAAGGATTTGCTACTGTGTATATATGATGGCTATTTGTGCTGTTTGATCTTTCCTTTGCACATGTGTGACCTTTAAATGTCCTTGCCAGAGCTGAATTAGATTCCAAATATTTTCTTAGTTGTTGTTTATCTGAAAATATTTTTATCTCTTCTTTCTTTCTGAGTACCTTGTCAGGTAGAGGAATTTGGCTGGACATTCATTTTGTTCAATATTTTATTTCATTTTTCATTCTCTTATTGTTCATAGAGTTTTACTAGAGAAATCATTGAATCTTCACCTTTTCCCCTTTTTATGTGAGATTGTTCTTTCTTGAAGTTTTAAGGAGTCTGACTTTGTCTTTGGGTCTTGCCATTTTGATTACAAAATGTTTAGTTTGGGTTTCTCTATTTGGCATTCTTTTTGGCCTTTTGGATAAGTGCTAGCAACTCCCTCATCAGGTTTGGAAATTCTCACCAATCAGTTTTATCTTTAATTAGTATTTCTTCACCTCTCTTCTTTCTTCTCCTGGAGTTCTGATGATTTTGAGGTCTTTCTTCCTTCTGTTGTAAATAATATCAATTAAATTTTCTTTGTTTCGGGGCTAGAGAGATAGTACAGCAGGTAGGAGCCTGTTTGCATTGCACACAGCTGACCCAGGTTTGATTCCTGGCATCCCATATGGTCCCCTGAGCACCATCAGGAGTAATTCTTGAGTGTAGAGCCAGGGTAACCCCTGAGCATCACCAGGCATGACCCCCAAAAGCAAATATATATATATATATATATATATATATATATATATATATATAGCTTTACTGTTGGGGATCTACCTAGACTTTAGTTGTCTTCCTTTGACACCACTGAGCCTTTTCATTTTATCATTCTTCCTAATGCTACATAAATCAGGAACTTGTGCTTAGTGTTTAGCCATTGTCTGTTATGGGCTTCTGCTGGGACAGGGTGTTGGCACTACCTGGACCTTTGTTTCCTTAGTTGTTGTGCTACAGTCTAATGTTTCAATGGCAAACATAGTGGGGATAGACTCAGTCTACA